>CM039600.1:22087185-22192253 GCA_022457205.1 Saccharum spontaneum | reverse complement strand
TCATTTCAAGGGTTATCTTGACCATGTTGAGTTAAACACTTATAGCTCATTTTCTAGATCAAACATTAGGTTCACAAGCCCACAAACATGCCATATGCTACCACTAGATCAAGTTAAGCATAGAAGCAATAGTGGTACCATACAAGCATCAAATTTATTTGATTTTCATGAATGAGCCTATTGAATGTGAGGAATGACTAGATGCACTAGACATGTCCTTAGCAAAGAATGTATGCATGCCAATCAACTTTTACCTTGGATTGCTCGAAGGAGAGGCATGTCATATAAGTGGGGGGTGCATCAACACATATTTGAGAAATCTAATATGTTCAACTCATTGCTTAGCTTGCAAAATCTCTATTCATCTAGTGGCTTGGTGAATATGTCGGCAAGTTGATCTTTGGTGCCCACACTCTTAATGCAAATGTCCCCTTTTTGTTGATGATCACTAATGAAATGGTGGTGGACATCAATGTGCTTTGTTCTTGCACGTTGAACCAGATTGTTGGTTAGATTGATTGCACTTTCATTGTCACATAGCATGGTACTTTGTTGAACTTGATTCCAAAGTCATTCAAGTGGCCTTCATCCAAAGAATTTGTGCACAACAACTACTGGCGGATATGTATTCGGCTTCGGCGGTTGATAATGCAACACTATTTTGCTTCTTTGATGACCATGAAACAAGTGATCTTCCCAACAATTGACAAAGTGCCCGAAGTGCTTTTCCTTTCAATCTTGCATCCCGCATAGTCGGAGTCCGAATATCCAACAAGCTCAAGCTTTGCTCCTTTGGGATACCACAAACCAACATTTTGTGTATGCTTCAAGTACCTCAATATTCTCTTTGTAGCCTTCAAGTGACTTTCTCTTGATGAGGCTTGGAATCTTGCACACATGCACACACACTAAACATGACATCCGGCCTTAACGCGGTCACATAGAGTAGGCTTCCAATCATAGAGCGATACAACTTTTGATCCACCATGTTGCCACTTGCATCACTATCCAGCGTATGTGAGTTAGAGAGCTCCCAAGCACACCTACACAAGCCACCAAAGCTTAAGGGTGCTCAGCAACCAGCCCAAGGCTGAGCTCCACCTCTATTTATAGCCCCCAATCCAAATAGAGCCGTTGGAGCAAAGTATTCCTTTTCTACGAGGGCACCGGACAGGGTGTCAGATTGTTTAGCTCCAGCAATACCTAGCAACGTGATCGCGTAGATGGATCCAGATGGTCACACACGAGACACAAAGATTTATACTGGTTTAGGCCCCTAGGAAGCGAGTAAAAGTCGTATGTCCAGTTGCTACTTCTTGTATTCGTATGCTCGGTTACAGGGGCTATTGCTCCTAGCTACAAGGTAGATTGGAATTAGGTGATGGTGTTGTCGTGGACTTGATGATCGCGGAGTCCTTACCCCTCTTTATATAGGCAGAGGGGTAGGGTTACAATGAGGGCGATCGGTGCTATAGATTGGATTCCGAGTTTGTTACAATAAATCAATTCTATCCTACCATAGCTGCGATGGCGACAGATATCCTTGATACGTCGTGATCTCCAAGTTGGTTGTTGTGCCTAGTCCTCGCAGGCTTTCTCCTTGGTTGTCCTTCTATTGATGGGATAGATATACCTATCCTTGTCCTTTGGGTGCTATAAGTCCCTGTAACGTTCAGGTATCGTAGGTCCCGATGAACACTTCTCGGGTGCTGAGACACTTGAATACAATCAGAAGTCCCCGAATATCGAGACGACTTTGCGGGTTGCACTGATTGGCAGTAATGCCTTCCCGAGTTTTGGGATTCCTTCGGGTGGGAGTCTCCCACCCATTTGAATGCATCACATGCATGTCATTGAATCCTATAAAAGATAAGGATGGTGGTGCCTAGGAACTCGAACTGTTCAGTTTCCCACGCTTTTACTTTATGGAACCCTCTCGATGCCTGAGTGAGTTTTCAATGCCAACCACCCACTCCCTACCACCATCTTCAGGGTGCTTATTTAAGCAGGGGGTAGGGAGGCCAGTGAGTCTCACCCCTCCTTTCTTCTCCAAATCCCTTAGCCTTAGACATGGTGTGAGAGTGGAGATTCTAGTTGTGCGCCATGGTTCATGGCGGTTTCCGGCGGTCGCGCCGACGCTGGGAGAAGGCTTTCAAGATCGAGTTCCACAGCGGCTTGGTGCGCGGCCATTCTCCTTGGGTGTTAGAGGAAGTTTCGTGAAGATGGGGAGGAACAATACCATTGGTGCCTTGGTTCACCGAGGACACGGCGGCTAGGCTCACTGGTGGTCGGCACTCGGGAGCTCCCCAGGTCAGAGTATCTGTAGGGAATCCTAGAGGGCAAAAGGCAGCTTGTTGTTGCTAGAAACCCTTTTCCCCACAGATCTCAACCTGGGTGCTCTCGTGTATCAATTCAGAGGCTTGACACTGCTGAGTCAATGCCATTCGCTCCTCCCTGATGCCGCAGAAGATGGCGCGGTCCGCCCTCCTCATGGGGCTCCTCCTCCTCTTGGATGATAGAGGAAGCTCCACGAGGTGGGACTCCTAGAAGTGCCTTCCAGGTGTCGTTTGTACTCGTGAAGGTCGAAGGTGGGTTGAGGGTCGCGGTGCATCTTCATCTGACTTTTACGCTTCATGAGATTCCATCGCTTGAGTGGCGAAGTCAAACCTATACTTAGAAGGTTTATCATAACTGAAGCAGTTTCTGATAGATTTTGGTTATGGTAAAACCAGGTGATGTAAAAATGCAGCAGAGTTTAATCAAAAAATAATGACTTTTGTTGATTTTGAACACTACTACCTGTGTCCCGATCAGATTTGGTGGTTTGAAGATTTTTCGTTCAGTCGAATCTGACCTTGCATTTTTACGAGCCCCCCTTCTTGACCCAATGGGTAGTTAGTGTAACTACAGGTTATGTAAGGCGACTCGATCTGAAAGTTTACTCCGACCAAGTGCGGTAGTTCGTGGCTCCGAAAGCCAGCAATTCTGAGGACTCACGGATTACTTGGGCGAATAGCGAACACATGTAAATCTCTAGGGCTGTGGTGTATGCTATTCTATTGAGTTAATAACGGGCAGAACAGATGAACGTGCGCTATTCGGAAGTGGCAGGACAAAGCCTGACTAGCTAGGGCACGTCATGAACTCTTTTTCCAGATTTTAGGAGCTCGTACTTTGGTTGCAACCACGAGCTGACTAGTTTTTCGGTTTCCCCCGGAGGGGCACACATCCACTAAAATAAGGTACTTGGAGCCTGTCCAAACATTTGAAGGATTTATGTAGCCTCGAGGCCAGAGGTTTCAGGATCGGCTAGCGATCCCCCCGAACATCCCCCTCACTCTAGAAATGGTAGGGTTTGGCTTTCATGATTTTGAGCCAGAATCACCGACTGCACCTGCCGCTTTGGTGGGCTACGCCGGGCTTTTGTGGGGCCCAAATGTTGGTCCACCTGGTTTCACCAACAATTTTGGGCCTCAAGCCCAGGGTCCATAAGGGTTTTTGACTAGTATTAGCTGCCCTTATAGGTTAGCCGAGGGTGGAGACGGTCCGTCCCTTTGCCGCCGCCGACAAAAGTAGTAGTGCTCACTCCTCTGCTTACCTTGACCTAGCAGACGTCGTCACATCTAGATCCTGCTCCCGACAGTCATAGTCATGGCGCCAAGAAAGACCCTGGCCAAGAAAACCAAAACCATTAGTTTAGTAAGTGAAGAAGATATGAGCTCGAAGAACAAGGGGGACAGAGTCCCCTCCCTAGTTCTCCGTGGGAGGTGTCAACGGCGACGGAGGAGGACATCAAGAATCTTGTGGTTGGGGGATTCCTGGCACCAAGGGAGCTTTCGAGTTACCGGTGTGCCCTCGGCCAGGATGTACCCGCCCCTGATTCTGACGAGATTGTACTCTTCTCAACTTCTTTCACCATAGATTCGGGGTGCCCATCCACTGGTTCATCCCAGATCTCCTCCAATACCATGATGCGTAGGTACATCACCTGACCCTAAACGGGATCATGCTTTTGGCGATGTTCATTTCCTATTGTGAAGACTTCACGGGGATCGAACCCCACTGGGCGTTGTTCTATTGTTGCTTCGACGTTCTTCCTCAATCTGACCGAAAGGTCACCGGTAGCCTTTGGATCAAGGTGGCTGACAAATCTCCATTCTTTCCCATCGATCTCCATTCCAACATCCCGAATTAGGCGAAGAAGTGGTTTTATGTTTATGATTGTTCGGCCCTAGCTTTTTTCCCACAAGCTCCCACCTTCTCTACCAGCAGTAGAGAAGGAAGAAGTTCCTGAGTCTGAGCACGAGGAAGTGGAGGAACTCAAGAGTGACCGGCAAGATTACCACTAGAGGAGAGAGGTTACTGGTCAGGCTTGCCTGGCGGCCTTCTTTCAGAGGTGGATCAAGCCCCTGAGGGAACGTTGCTTCCCTGATGTGCGACTCTCCCGACGCCGTCAGTCCGTCGGGAGAGCCCATCGAGCCGATGACTACGCTTCAGGTGCTGGCTGTTACCAACAAGGTACTGGGTCCGAAATCCCAGCTCACAGACAAAGACCGTCTGGTGGAGCCCCTGAGCTCGAAGACGAGAGACGACGAGAACTTGGTAAGGTGTCAGTTGTTCGGTGATCAGTTGATGACCCGTTCCAATTTCCTCATTTAACTTGCTCCGTTTTGCAGGATCGTCGAAAGTACCGCTCCAAGGCCCCTCTGGACAAGGTCCAGGAGCGGAGGAATGATGGTGTGGAGACATCTGCTAGTAATGGCGAGATGTCCGCACTTCAAGAGGAGTTGAGTTCCATTATCCCTGCTCCCCGCCCGGGCCGTGCCGGTCGCAGCGCATCAGGTTTGGTCGTGCAGACAAGGAGGCGCAGGGCTACAGCAGAGTCTGCAAACACCAATGAGAGGTGAAGCCCCGAGAGGAAGAAGAAGAGACAACGCCGAGCGCAGGCATTGGTAGTGCCAGGTACGTCGGTTATCCTTGGCCAATCATGGCCTTGGTGTATATGAATTTGGCTTACCACGAATTGTTCGTAGTGCTGAGGGCTCTAGGGTGGCCTAGGCCCACCGATGACAAACCGCCAGCTGGGACGGTCTCAGTCATTGGTGACTTTGGCCCAAAGTTGGAGTATGTCCCCTTCGAGCAAGGTTCTGGGACCTTGCACAGGCGGTTAAAGAAGCTCGCGCTGCTGGATGTTCCCAGTGATGAGAACATGTAAGTTCAATCCCTTTATCTCATGATTTTGTCGGGTGATGGGTTCATGATGCTTGCTTTTTGGGCGCAGTTCCCGGTCGAAGGCCCTGTCAACCGAGAGATTGCCCGAAGCGATCGTGCTAGACAACGCTAGCGAGATCATGGCTCCAGGAGTTCGCCCGAACGAGAGTGAGGATTTGAGTATTTTAGAGAAGATTTGGGTCGCTGATACCCTTAATGAGTTCATGGCTGGTTTCGACATAGGCGCGCCACCCTTGAAGGATGCTCGGGAAGATGTTTCTCCGATGATCCAGGCGGGGCCTATGCAGGATGAACCGCTAGGGTTCCCAGTGTGGGTGCCCGAGTGAAAGTGCCTGTTATTGAGCCAATTCAGGGGCTTGACCCGTCGAGGTCGTCCCTAGGAGTTATTCTGAAGGATGGCCTTGAAAGGGTGCTGCTGCGAGTTGACTCTCCTCTGTAGGTGGATGACGTCCGCCTGGTCCCTCTCGGGTTTTAGACCGAACGAGCAAGGAGAGGTCCGTCGCTGCAAGCTTTCGACGCTATAGGCGAGAGCTTGTTTGACGATGTCGAGTAGCGGCGTCGCCTCGTCTTCGGCTTTGGAGAGCTGGACGAGATGGCGAAACACGCAGACAGTTTGTCTGCTGTGCTGCGAGCCCTAGCTGACGCCATGAAGACCAAGAGCATCTCGGTTGGAGATTCCCTTAGTGCTACCTTGGAGGTATGATTCACGTCGGGTGTCCCAGCCCCCGAGCGTCGGGTGCCCTTAGTTTGTACTCGGGGCCACGCAGTGAACCTGATGGGTCTAGCCCCTGAGTCTTTGGTTGATTCATTCTGAATGAAGCTAAGACTTATGCCATCTTGTTCTTGTAGTATCTTCAGAAGAATTCTTTGGCCAAGTCCGCATTCATCCAGGACAGCTTCTCTTAGCCAGGCGATGAAGCAAAGGCACGGATAGCTGAGCTGGAGAGAAAGGTGGCGGCCCTGAAGCACCATCAGGACAATACCCAAGGTAGGGTTTCTACCAAGACCTTTCTCCTTAATGTTTGGCAAGGCCTGTAAAATCTTTATTGCCTTTTCAGCTGCCGCCGAGGCTATCTCGGGCTATCCTGAGAGGAGGCCGCTTTCCACACCTTAGGCTTTGCGTATTGGAGGGAGAGGCAGAAGCGGGCGCTTGCTCAGGAAGAGATAGAGAAACTTCGGAAGCAGATCCAAGGTATGTCTTGTTTTCGGCAATGAATCGTGTTACAATTGTATGCGGATTTTGGACTGATACACTTTGTTCACAGCAGAGTCGACTAAGGTGAGACGCCTTAAGGACGAGCTTGCTGAGTGTAAGTCTGAGTACGTGAACCTAGAGGCTGTGGCTGCTGAACGGCTGCACGCAGGGACCCTTTTGGCCATGGAGGCGAAGTACATGTCACCGGTGTCATCCCTTGAGGACGAGCTCAGGAGCATAGTCGCGGCTGGCCGTACTGCCTGGCAGGCAGCCTATGCTCAGCCGGGAGAGCCCGCCTCTTCGGTAGAGGTGGCTTCCCAACTGGGGGGGATCCCAAGGTGCCTGAAGGAGATTGCCTAGTACGGTTTGTCCACCGGAGCGCACATGGCATTGGTGACCGTCGGGACAATCTACATTGACCTGAACATCGGCTCCATCAGAGGGAAACCCAATGACACGGATCCCTTGGTGTATAGTCGAATTTAGCAACAGGCCATAGAACCTTCCGAGGCCATCATTCGCGACGTTGATCTCTCCGTGATAGTAGTATGCCTGATTCATTAGAGGATTCGGGCGGCGCTTGAGGCCGTCTTGCAATGTGTTGCACCTAACTTTATACGCTCTATCTTTTGGTGTCTTTAGTTTTTTATGCTGGTTTAAGCTTTGTACCTTATGATGAAATTGGAAGCATTTTCTAAACATTGGTTTTAATCCTTAGGATCCAAACAGCCCTTAATATAAAATTTATTTTAATACTTTTAAATGCATATTTATTCTAGAAAATTATTTGAATAACTTTTACAGAAATTGTTTCTATAATTCTTTTAAAGTTTGATAGACCTCCATGAACTATTGTGAAAGTCCGTTTTACTTCTCTCGTGGCTGACGTGGCGCCATGTAGGACGATTGACATGGTGCCACGTCATCCAAAATCGCTTAAAGAGGTAAATTGGATGGTTTAAAGAATGGGTGGAGTGTAAAAATCTGGTTTTTCTAATTAAAGAGGGTAAATTAGACTCACACAATAGTTGAAGGAGGTCAGATGGACGTTTTTCTTTTGTTTTTGTATTTCCAGTCACTTTTTGTTATAGACTATTTCCAGTCACTTAAATGGACATTAACACACATACAAGACCTCAGAATCATGGAACTTAACATGAACACACCAGCCCTGTAACCTAACCTTTCAAGAGCTCAAGACATTTACCAGGGAAAAGTCATCCACAGAGAACCATCACTATATATATTCTTGAACAGTTGGATCTTAGCATCAAACAGCGATCCATATGACACATTACTTTAAAATTTTCTTCATGTCCATTTTATCTTACAAGCCACAATACTCTCTTTCAGCATTTTCTCTACCTTGTGACAGGATGAACCCCGACCCAGCCAGCATCTGCTCTCTGAGATTCTTGATTGCCAGATACCTCTCCTCATCATGATCCAAGGTCAGTATTCCATTGCTACATCCTTCTGCCCAGTCTCCCTCTAGTTCTTCATCCATGTCCCGAAAGCTTTGCTCTAAACGCCACGAGTTCACGCCATCCATCCCTCTATCCGAAAATGATTCATGCCTTGATGCGCTCCTCTGCCTGCCTTTAGAGGAAGGAGTGTAGCTCCAGGTGTATGTCCTGTTGATGCCATCGACGTTCAGCTCAATCGAGTGTATATCACTGCCTTCTGATGCATCATCTTCGCTGCAGTTTCCACCATTTCTGTCAGGAACTACATCAGCTGGAAGGGCGCCATTTTCAGATGCATGGGACAGTTGCATTGGATCATTCAATTGTTCCTGCTCTTTCTTAGTATCCAGATAAGCTTGGAGTTCATCGCGCAGCTGATTAACAGCTGCATTTTTCTCCTCAAATTGAAGCCGTGCTTCTAACAGCTTCATCTGAACCCTTTGTTCACGCCACTCATCTGCAAGTTGAAGCATCTCACGCTCTTTCTGGAGCTCTTCTTGTGCCTTCTCGGTTTCTCTCTTCAGTGCCTGCACCTCAGCTTTGTCCTCATCAATGCCTCTGATGAGCTCGTTGCAGATCTTCTCAACTCTTCCTTTAGATTTCCTTTCCCTTTCAAGTTCTTTCATCACTGCCTGCAGTGAGGCTTCAGTGTTGGCTAAGGCAATGCTCAACTTCTTGTTTGTCTTCTCTGCTCTTTTCCTTGACTTCTTCTCAGTGTCTAGCTCTGAAACTATAAATTGGAGAGCATTTGCAACCTTCTCCTTTTGTTTGACCTTCCACGATTCCATTTCTTCTGTAAGTTGCTTCTTTAAGCCCTCAATTTCATAGGAATCAGATTTCTGTTCTTTGATTAGCTTTCTAACATGAGAACGGGCAACATCAAGCTCTGAACGTAGAGCATAAATGAGTGATACACTTGATGGATTCAGTTCTCCAGGTCCCCATATGTGGGCAAGTACTTTTACCAGCTCCTTAGATGCAATCAAGCTGTTCTGCAGATCCTGTAGGTTCACTGTTTTGTCAGGACATCTTGAAATATCGTCTTGAGAGAATGTACCAACCTGAAATTTATTAACAAAGCTTTAGACAGTTCAGCAATATTTTATCCCTTACGCAGCAACTAGTGACTGCCATTCACAATCATTAGACAGTGTTCAGCAAGTAAGAAATAAATCTTACTGGAGCAATTTATTTTATAAAATATTGGTGACAATTCTATAACTGAAAATTTCTGCATGAAATAACCCAGTACGCATGTACATTGACACATTGTCAAGCACTCATGACTCATGAGCTATTTCTCAAACTTAGTCAGATTTTTGAAGCCTGATAAAGTTGCTCTTGGTGGATTTACAGAGTGATCCTGTACATTCAGTAAAATTAATACACCAGTGTTATGTCTTTCGTTGTATTTGTAGTTAAGAAAAAACGCCAATTTAAGCGCAGATACAGTATATTAATATTTCTTTTATCAAAAGAAAAGCAGCATGACTGAAATTGAATCCCTTGCCCCGGAACAAGGAAAACAATCTAAAACTGAAACACGTGCAAGCCATATAATCAAAGATATCTGAGGTTGTCCTGGTCCTCAAAGCTCAAGTAAATGTTTTTTAATCTAATATTAGCTTCAACAAACCTTGCAACTATCCAATTTGCCTTCTCAAGGTTCCAAGATTGTTTAACTCTTAGTCTTAGCTAATGTGTTTACACTATACCTAAAAGGCAACTACTTCTCAATAGCTAATCTTCGCTAACAGCCTACACATGAAGAAAGTATCATTGAGCCACTTCATCAGTACAATAAACAACTAGGCTGGTACAAGCTAGCTCATAGCCAGTTGCAGAAGTGGACAAGATGCATGTGCATATCAAATTGTTTCCTTGGAGATGGGCCTCACATTTCCTCAGCTTTTATGTTTACAGAATCAACTTTCACTTAAAGGTGTCTTGCATTGGATGAGGGCCTTCACTTCATTGTTCAAATTTATAAGTAGCTTCAGAACTCAGCAGTTAGCACCTATGCAGTCCACTATCCAGATAACTATTCTCAGGTGGCCATAATAATGCTTTGGAGGCATGGAATAGCATATCAAACTCATGGAAACCATCTTGTGTACTACGTTGGAATAAAGCGTTCAAAGTATCACCCTCCTGAAGCTAGAGCTTTATTTTCTTACAATTAATTAGCTCGCTATGCACTATCAAAAGCTCGAGGACTTGACTTTTTTTTAAAAATCATAGCCAGAGAACTCACTCAACTCTGAGCCTAAGTATGCAGGCAGTTGATCCTTCATTTTCTTTGGTTAATAAATTAGTAAATTTGCTTCATTTCACTTCGATACTCAGCTAAACCAGCCATTAGTTTGCTGCTCAACATAAAGCAACCACATGTCCCAATCACTACATAATACGGACAGTATAGTGCACAGAAGTTTTCACAATGTTTCTGGCAACCATTTTCGGGAGGAAAACCTCCACATAGGACAGAATTCGATTTGTAAACTGTAAAAAGCTTTGTCAGACACAAATATGACCGAGTGCACTAACCAAACAGAATATTCAAAACAGAAAACAAAACAACATTTGTTCCAACGGAACAAATACAACTACAAACAAAAGACTTAATCCAAGATAGTAGTTCCTGGTTTCCTTACCTCCATTGCGCTGCCGTTGCTCATCATATCTGCTGGAAGCCACCGAGCATGGCCGTTGCGCCGACTTCCCTTACCATCAGCCTCCAAGATCTTGCTCTTACTTCTTGATCTCTTGGACACCTAAAAAATCACAACACCAATTAATCGACCACGCAACAGAGCCGCCAATTGGGACAACAGAACGTCACAGCACCCACCTCCGTGGAGGCGCCGCTCCACAGAACCAAGCTCCGGCGCGCCGCCGCCGCGTCCCCTTCAAGCAGACCGCTGTCCATGTTCTGCCAGAACGCGTCGACGAGCCTCCTCGCGGACGCGGACGGCCGCGTCCCGTCGGCGAGGCGGTTGCCGCCGCCACGGCAATGCCGGCTCCGGGACGATTCCGACATGTCCCCGCCCGCGCTGGTCCGGCGCCGCGGCAGCAGCACCGCGGGCCGCCTGGACCGCAGCCGCCTCCCCGCCGCCGGGTCCGAGCCCCCCGACGACGACACCGCGCGGCGCTTCCGGATCTTGTTGGCCAGCCTCACTGCCGCCGCCGCGGCAGCCTCGTCAGCAGCAGCTCCTTCCTCCGAATCCCACCTCGGCATTGCAAGCTGCCAAGATTCTTCTCGCCTCCTCCTGCTCGTCCTGCTCACCAACACCAACCAAGAAGCAGCAGAGAGCAATGCGACTGCAGTCAGTGCTCAGTGTCACCGGTCGACTGATGCGGTCAAGAAGGGGTGATGCCTATGATGACAAGACTGTCATATCAGACCGATCAAAAGGGAAAGAGAAACAAGGCGAAAGCAAAAGAGGTAAAGGATGGAATCGATGAAGCTTTAAAAGAAGGAATAAGAAGCAGGGGAGGGGAGGGGAGCAAGAACTGGCGAGCAAAAGAGGGTGGATGTGACCATCACACACACAGACGCACCTTTATTAAGCACAGAACGCCATTGGGATTTGGGAACCAAGATTCGTCCCCCCGTCTCGCCTTTGAACAGACCAGAGCAACGAACCAACGATAATCGTCTCGAAAATGCGCGAAAAAGGAGTGGGAGGAGAAATTTGCAGTGGGGTTGTCGAAGATTAAAATGTGCTTAATTCGCAAAATGAAAATGGCTATGAGATATTCCTGCTCCTAAAGAAAAGGAGAAGGAAACAGCTTTCGCAGAGACCAAGGAACACAGAGTTCCAAGGACCCAATGGATGGGTTATAAATCTACGCACACCGACGTGAGTACTGCTCCAACGAACGTCGGCACCAGCGGGCAGGAGCCTCGAGGTCGCAGAGAAAAAGCACGGGGAAGCCCAAAGCCAAGGGGAAAAAAAAAGGCAGAAGAAGAAGCAGCAGCAGCCAAGAGCTGGCTGGCATGGAAGAGCAGAGTGGCGTACCCATTGATGAGCTGCCTGGCGTCCCTGTCCGTGCTCGGTCGATCAGCTGCTGCGAATGCTGCTGGCTCTGGCCGGTGCTGCCATCATGGGGCTTTGGAGCTTCTGCTCAGGCGCATCGCATCGCAACTCGCACGAGTGGGGTGGGGAGATGGAGATGGACGGACGGGGGACAGGGATGATGGGGCGGGCGTGTGTCAGTACGCCCCCCGCGTAGTACTGCTGAGGCCAGTGTCAATGCGCATTTTATATCACTGTTTTCACGTATCTAAATTTTAAAAACGAAGAGTTTTATCCTATAAAATTCTCTCTGCTCATAAATATAATGTCACATTAACATAATTAATGTCTATAAAACTCTGATGAAACTCGATTAAAACTAGCATGAACTATCGTGTACGCGTGCGTGTATGTGTCGATCTGCTCGAGGTCGAGGCCAGGGCCGGCCGGGCAGCGCGCGTGAGCTGTCCCTCCTTGCCGAGGGTGGTGCCTCGTATGATTGGAGCTTGTCGGGACGGCTGGCTGGCTGGTGGTGGAGCATAGACGGATGGACGTACGCTACGGCCGCCGTGAGGGGGCTGGGGAGACGAGGGATAGGCGGGCGAGGTGCGGAGCACGAGTAGGGGGAGTAGGACGGCGGCGTGCGGCGGGCTCCTGCTGGCTGCTGCGCTGTACGCTCCCGGACTGGGGGCCCGGGAAGAAGATGGGCCATGGGGCCATGGGGGTGGCTGCTCAGAGGTGAGTGGCTGCCAGGCTCGGCACATGCGCCGTGCCGTTTGCGGTTCCTGTGCCCTCGGTACTTTTTTTTTTTTTACCCCTATGCACGTGTAAACATGCTTTTACTTTATATTTTAGATGTGACCATTTGACATTTGTCTGCAGATGTATCGATTTGCCACTCTCATGTATTGATGAGTCGATGAGTGCAACTCCACTGTTCCAAATTACAAATTATTTTAGCATTGTTTAAAGTTAAACTTGTCTGACTTCAACTGATACTAATTCAAGAAACTGTTACGAGAATAATTGCCACGTCTTATATTTTGGTTAAGAAAACATGTCACCAAGGAATGAGCAAGAGCTCGTTTGATTGGAAGCTCCAGGTGTGAGCTCGGCCACCCGGTTTTGAAACCCGGTGCCTATGTATTTTCGCTCAGTGAGTGGGAATGCAGACACTGCGCCCCGGTTCAAAAAAAAGAAAACATGTCACTATCGTGTTACAACATCTCTTTTTGCCACCGCCTCCTATGAGTACAGGCCTAGGGCTTCTCTAGCGTGACCACCATACTCCCCTCCTCTTCCTCGTTTGACAGCCTCACCGATGGTGAGAAGCGGGAATATTCTATCGCCTAGTCTAATTATTGTAGTTAGTGTTCAGATTGAATAAATAATGTTTCATGGGCTATTTGATGGCATAGTTTTCATCAATTTCTTCCGGATCTTGTTTCTTGCGAAGAATTACGATGCAAAGGCCTGTGTAGGCATTCAGATCGGCATTCTTCACATTAGTTTGGGTTAATGTGATTGGTGGGATGGCCGTGTTCCCTTCTTGCATCTTTGCGTCACAGGCTCATTGGATTTCGATCTCACGATGGTCAGGAAGTTATACGGACTTCAGTTTTAGCATGACTATCAGTTTGATGGTCCCTTGATCATCTTCAATAATAAGGCAATGGATGCCCTTTCAATGTGTCAGATACATCCCCAGAAGTTCCTATAGCATTGGATCATACAACGTTTCCAATGTCTGGGGCCTATCTTTGTGAGTGATTTAAGAGTGCTGCTTCAACTCTAGCATATTGGAACTAGGCAATTGTCAGTGACAATGGATTGGAGGTGAAGGATGTCATTAGGAGACTCTAGGTTTACTCTAATTCATATTTCTTATTGTCCATAGACTTGGACAAAAATAAGCATGTAATTGTCCTATCAATTTATTGGAATTCCTCCCTCCTTCGCAACAAATAACAATTATCATCGTATGGTCATCAAAATGCTTCCATAGAGTTTTGGAGAAGCATACTTGATCGCAAAACCATTTTGTGTGTTCATACTTAATATCAAGCAAAGTGTAATGCTTATTTCAAGTTGAAGATTCCTTATTCATACAACTAGCATGGTTTATATTTAGTATCTTTATAGAAAAATGCATGAACATCTACAACATCAAGCTAAAATCGTTATATATACCATGAAATATGTTTTGACAATGCATTTAGACATTATACATGTTAATATATTTTTTATCAACTTAGTTAAAGTTCAAAAGTTTAACTTAATACAAAACAAAAATGACTTACAAAGGGTTAGTTGATAACTATCACTTTATTAAGAGTGGTAAAAAGTTGTAAGAAGATGAAGAGTGGTAGACCTTTGGAAGCACACAATGATCCCAAAAAATCTGCCACATTCATTCTCCAACTTGTTTGGCTTGATGTCATCACTAGGCCCACCCTCCGTCTTCCTCACACCCATCATCTTTCTCCATCATTGCCCATATCCACATAACCTGACCTTTGTGCTCTCTGGCATCCTTCTTGAACACCACACTGCCTCATTGTCAGCCGCCACCTCCGATCCTGTGGTTTCTATGAGGCTTTATCACTCAACAGTCAACACCATTCCAACCCTGTGGACTCTCACACCATTTCAATTCGATGCTCTCCTACTACATGGTGTTGTCTCACCGACAACCACTAGCCACTAGGTTGATTAGCTCCATATCCTTTCATTGAGACTCAATAGCCACAAAATTCTAAAGTTCTAACATAAATTATAAACCTTGAAGCCACCTATCTCCGCCAATCCCTAAATGCTAAAAAATTGTTGCCCGTCTATACAAATCATTGATTAATCTATATTAATACTTGATCTCTATTTGGATCTTATTCTTATAGTAATTCTAGATTGTGATATAGTATCTAGATTCTAGATTAAAAAAATCAGATGTGTTTGGATCTTATTTTTATAGTGTTTCTCTACCATGAGATTAATTGGCAACATTGTTTTCTTATATGAAACATAGTACACATACAAAAACTTACTAAGCACATGTCCACTTATATCTCTATAAATCCATGCGCACACACTCTACCATATGAAAATCTCAAAAAAAAACCCCTCTAGGTCCACAACCTTGAAAATGATGAACCATCAAATGTGTCTCGTTATTGATAAGCATGTCAGTTAGCATTAAAAAATAGAAAAAAAATTAATCACTCGCGTTTAGTGTGAGACTCAAATCCTTGGAGTATATATAGGTTACAAGAAACATAATCAACTAAACTATATATTCAGGTTTGTTACAATCTTCATGGTAATCTTGAGACTTCTAAACTACATTCAGTTTGCTAATTTGCAATCTTCTTTGTTACAATCTTCAAGGTTAGCCGGAGAAGTGTGCATTAGTTTGTGAACTGTGACGGCCGCTGCATCTGCGCACACACGAATACCCATACTGCCACCATCTAGCCGCAAATGATCCTAGATCTCTACCATTCTCCCCTGTCCCCTGCTTGCAATCCAATAGTGTTTTCTTTTCCCTAATACATAATCTACTTTTATTCCAGTGGAACATCTCCATGTTCTAATGGGGCCAGCAGTAGTTGAAGCTTTGATCAGGGTTCAGATGAATCATGCAATGCAAGAAACGAATTTTTCTGTAGCGCGTTACGGACGAAGGGAACACCCAACCGTGATCCTGTGACCGGCGTACTTCCAGCACATGCGCTACTCTGTATTCTGTAGCAGGGGCAATCAAGCTGCAACTACAAATAGTAACTCAGGAATGTTCATACTCAGCATGGCAGGAATAAAGCCAGGAAGAGTGAAATACGATTCTAACCCCAAGATTAAGCAGTAGATTGTGAAATGCATGTCGCAAGGAGTAGGATCAATGTTAGCAACAAAGCATGACGAAATGGCGAAATGATACAAAACCAGATAGATGCAATATTGCTGAGACAAACAAAAACATGATCCATATAATACTTCTGCTTTCAAATATAGAAGGGCGCGAGCCAAACATCAAAACTCAATGCTGGAAACTGCAGCAATGTCTAAGCAAAAGCATTTGGGCTCAGAGAGGGACTGCCGGAAATGAGTATTTACAATGCCAAGTCGGGGAAAAAACCTCACGGCATGGAAAAAACAGGCCAGATAACATAACCCGGTAGATGAAAGAAGCTTGCTATCTGTACTTCCTGCTATAATTGATGAACGCAGAAACACACTCACATATCATCAACTGACAAGAAAGGGAAATAACACCATATAAATGCTGTACAAGGCAACGGAGTACCGGTGGTCCTTTCCTATCGTCCGTTCTCAGGAGGTACAGTTGTCTTGCTCACTATGCCCTTGCTAAAATAGTCTGCAATGACAGAAAAGCCGTCCTTCGAACCCCTCAATTGCCTGAAAAAGAGATCATGGTCCCTAGCGTTTTGTTCTAGCTTCTGCTTTGCCTCCATAACAGATCTATATTCAGGTGCGCATTCTGGGCATTCTTTTTCATTGTCACCAAGGCAGCGAAGGTGGAATGAGTGCATGCACATGAAATGGACAGCAGGCAGATCAAGGGTGAAAGTGCACGCACTACACTTGCTCAGTTGGAAAACCTTCGCGTTTGTCTTGAGATCTTCTATCTCCCTTTTCATCGACTCTGTCTCCCCCTGAAAAAAATGGTATTGTTTCACAGCATGTTCCTTGTCTCAATTGACAGACTCATTCTTACTAGAATTTTAAATATCTGCTCATAAATCATGCTACATCTAAGAAAGGTTATGATGTGCAATCTTTTATACACAAGAAATAGAAAAAGATATACTTGCGAGTGTGCTTGTTATTGGAATGTCGATTTTATAGACATGATCGATTTGCATTACCAATAGAGCATTAATTCAAGTGAAACTCTAGTGTAGATAATGGTTAACTTCAAGAATTTCATTGCTACCATGGAAACAAAATGTAATGAGATATTCTTATTTCAATGCCATACTCCACAAAGAGAGAACTACCCTGCTTGTCTTGGGAGAGGGGACTACAAAACCCTCTAGGTAGACACAACTTCCTAGTAGCCTAGCACCCTTGTTCGAGCCTAAGTGGGCAGCATATCAACTGGAAGCTACACCAAACAAGCTATGTTCTACAATATTTGTCCATATTAACCTAACCGCTCTTGACATGAGAGTAATTAGCATATTAGAAAAAGTGGCAATGTCCTAAAAAAAGTATGAACAGTAGCTAATCATGTTATGATGTATGATTAAATAAAAGTGAAAAAACTAACACTATCTTAAATAACATTCACAATAGGCTGGTATGCAAAAGACAACTGTCAAAATTCAGTGAACTGGGAGACATGTCCCAATACAAACCCTTTTCCTATCAAAGGAAAACCCAGTTAGTGCAGAAATATGTTCAGGTGCCTCCATACATAGGTTCATCACATGTAAAGGGACCTCGTAGTAAACTGAGAATAACTGCTGGATGCTCTGCTACCTCCAGCCTACCTCACGATTTAGGGGTACCCGCAGGAGGGCGGGGGGGTGGGGGGTTGGACAATTTAAAGAACTATATCTGAAGTAGTATCATCTCATAACAACCTTCGTATAATTTGTTAAAACGAACAGCTTAACACCAATTCCCCAGGTACAAATTTTAAACTGAGTCTGCTTTGTACTATATCTGAAGTATTACTTTTTTCATCTTCAATCTGTCAACGGACCAAGCAATACTAATGCCTACTCCAAAATATTATTAAAAAAGACTAAAAATAGCAATGGGAAATAGATACTGCAATGACTTTACAAGTTACTAACCTGATACTTATCAATAGATTTTCTATCATCTTCAATTAGCTTTGATTCTTGCTCAAGCTTGCGAGCAATGTAATCTTTGACGACTGAGAGTGTCAAGCATGGGTTTTTTGATAGTGTCTGTAGCACAACGATGGGAGGCACAACATCATCCTTCTCAATGTAGGTCAAGACCTCTTTAACTTCTTTAGAGCAATCTTCCCCGAGCTCCCCAAAATACTTCAATAGATCACCCCACAGAGAAGGATCCCCTCCTTGAGACGAGTCCCCCAACTTCTTACAACATGCAATTAAACCTTGATGATCATGTGCTTGCTTGTAACAACTAATAACCTCTTTGTAAAGTTTTAGTTTCTCATATAGAAAGAGCAACCCATCTTTGAATGCATTAGTATTACAAAGAATGAGAGCAAGATCAACATCATACAAAGGATCTTCCATCTCAGATGTCCAAGCAGACTTGAGTAATGCAAGCCCTTTCCTTCTCCTATCAACAATATTCTTTGCTATTTTAGAATCTTCTTTTCCAAGATCAGCTTTTTCCTTTACTCCTGGCCTATAGCCATTAGCAGTTTCTTTACCTTTTGTTTCTTTGATATAGTGATTCTCATATTCATTTTCTTGAGAGATAGACGGGAAGCTCAAATTATTTGAAATATAGAGCTCCAAAAGGGTGTTATGAATTTCTGTTTGCGCAGGTGAGTCTGTCACTGCTTTGATATAATTTTCCAGAAATTCCATCAGATATTGTGGGCTGTGCACAAATATATTCACAAAGTCCATTGGGGATGGTATCATAAGCAAGTGCATATTGTTCGAACCTCTTCTCGTCGTAGGATCTCCAACATCTGTACAGAGCCTTAACAGTATTTCAACTGTTTCAGCAGGTCTATGTTCCACAAGAATTTTCCCATATTCTTTTACAGTAAGACCTGCTTGATTTGCCTCGAGGCCAGATATATATTGCAGTGCCTCGTCATATCTAGCAAGATCCTCAAGTAAAATCTTCAAGTACAACTCATGCCTCCCAGCCTTTTTTGCCACAAACATAGCATGTTCATGATATCCAGCTGCACGGCATACTCTTATGGCAGTTTCCACATCAAACTTGATCTCACCTACCCCATCTTCATCTTTGATGAAATGGTTAAGTTTCTCCACATCTTTCAATTTGGTATAGCAGTTCAACAGAAGGGTGGTGTGGTCTTTGGATGCTAACCCTCGATCATGTAACTTCTCTAAATAATTTGTCAGGTTGTAGATGCGCTTTGCATCAAGGAACTTCTGTATAACATACGATGGTTCAAGATGACCAATAGTGTGGATATACTGGGACATAGCCTCATCATATTCCTGTTTTCCATACAGATGGTCACCATACTTCCGCAGCACCTCAGCAGTGGAAGCAGGATCAGCCTGCTGAGTTTGTACAAGATTGATTGCAACTGTATAAAGATTTTTCTTGAACAACATATCAAGCTTACTTTCCATGTCTTTCTCTCCAATGCACAGAATCTTTTTGTCCGCCATTATGAGAATAATATAACCCCACTCACATACCAAGTGTGAAACATCCCCCACAGGCATGCTATGTGCAATCAACCGATTCTTAAGATCATAAACATTAAGAGTGCTCTTCTGTGTCCTCTGATCTTCGATAATGCAGAGTAAATAGCCTCGAAACCAACCTACAAACTTTTTCTCACCATCAAATGCCCAGCAAGGGCCTCTACCATCGACTTCATAGAAATATACAGCTTCAGGTCTACCAATAATTAAGTCCTGCTTGGTGAACATCAAATATGTAAGGTTTGCAGTTCAATGAGATAATCTGAATACAAAATGCAAATGTATGGGAGCAACATAGGCATGATCGTAGTAGTCAAATACATGCTAAAAAAAGTTTAATCAGTTTCTCAAACTAAACCAGCTAAGGTTTTCCAAAATATTATGTAATACATCATCTTGTGGACAAACCCACTTGGCTGGCATCTGTAATCAATTGGGTAGATATCTGGTGGACTGAGAGTTCCTTCAGTAACAGGCTAGAAGCTTTGTTGAATAACTAAAATATACTACAAACCTGTTTGGTCAATAGGCATGCATTACCTCACAAGGGGAGGGTATCACAGGACATAACTTATGGTAAGAAAATTAAACCGCTACGGCGCTACAGCATTTTGTATGTTGTAGTTTGAGCTGATAGTTATGCTACCAAACTAGCCAGACAGTCCCTGTTAACAAAACTTAGTTCAAGTTGGGAACTGCATCCTAATCATGACCCATATTGCTATAGGATTAAATAAAAGCAAAAAAAGATGAGTGTGCCCAAATTCATCCTTACCATACGGTCACTCATTGCTACAGCATTGGTCTGACAACCAATCTGATCAAGTGTTTGCCTCCTTGGTGGTTGAACATGCAAGCTGAACAAGGTTACAGAGCCAGGAGTTACAGAAAAGAGCTGGTGTGCTTGCCCCTCAACTCGGAAACCAAGACCAGTAATAGGCAAACTAGTTCTGCCATCTGAAGCAGCCTCAACTTGCAACTTGAAACGTGTAATACGCTCACGTGCAATGTCACCTTTGATGCAATAAATGAAACCATTGTCCAGTCCAATGGCAATCAACAGTATGGGTGGTGCTTCTTCTAGAACCATAAATGATGTAATCTGCAAAACACAGCAAAATATGCCAATTACACTCAAATCAGATGTTACAATCTGCGTCATATATATGAATTATTATAACAAGAGATAGTATGACATACACGTGGATCAAAATGAAAAAAAAAAGAGAGAATTTACCTTTGCTTGAGGAAAGTGATCAGTGAAGACCCGCAAAATTTGAACACAGAAAGGAGTTGCTGTACTTGATCCTTCTTCTTGTACTTTATCAAGGTCAAAAACCTTTAGACAGATTGCCGATGACTGAGAAGATGACTGGTCATCGTCTCCAACCGTGACAAGAACATTTCTTTGCTGATCCAACAGACCAATATAAGTTGTTAATTAGGTTCATTATGTGGCTGTAGTTATCACAATAAAACTGTACAGTGTGAATAAATGTTTGACACAGCAGTATGGGGCAATATGTAGATCTCAACTAGCAAATGATAAATGGTACTGGTACCCCGGTTGAACCGAGTTTTTTCCCCCAGAGAGTAGGGAATTCGATAGGACAGAATAAACAAAATCACTGATCTTAAATGTTGACAAAATCAACTGATCCAACAAGATTTTAGTCCAATTTCAGGAACGACTTCTGGCATTGCTTACTCAGCCACAGTACAAGACTGAGGTGGCCATCGAAGATTGGTAAAACTCGCATGGCTTGTCATACCTAGCAGCTGATTTTCATGTAGTAAGAAGAACCAACTAATTTTTGTTTCTGATGCACCCAATCTAGTGAGTTACACATGATCCGGTGGTAGGAACAACTAACTAGTGTTCTAACCAGTAATTTGACGAGAAGTTGCATAAATTTGCAAGGTATCCGCAACGCCGCTGCTTGAGGTGCGCTACAAGGGTTCTGGGCGTACCTTGAGCTGCTGGAGGAAGAGGACGGAGGAGGCGTAGGCCTGGAAGCCATAGGAGAGGCGGAACCCGCGGTCAAGGAGGCCCACGGTGCCATCGTCGCACCCCACCGCGACGCGGCCCCGGCCGCCCGAGCAGCAGGTGACGCGGCCCGCGATCTCGGCCGGCACGGCGGCGGCTGACCCCCCGCCGCCGCCGCCTCGGCCGGCTGACTTCTCCTCGAAGAACTCGAACTTGCGCCACTGGTACATGTCGGGCCGACGCGATGCGGCGGATCGGGGCCGGCGCGGCGAGCGGCTTAGACGGGATCGGACTCGGGCTTGGCGGCCGGGTGCAGCGTGCAGGAGGGAGAGACGAGGCCGATGCGCTAGTAGGACCGGTTGGCTACGCGCGCCGCGTGGGGTGCGATCCTGCCAGTGGCGCGGTTCCCTGATAGACCTGTCATCGAATTTTTTTATACTAATTAGAAGTCCTAAACATAAGCTAATTACAAAACTAATTATATAGATCTATACCTATTAATAAAGAAGTAAAATTTCAGGCTCTTTTTTTTCGTCCATCCATTTGTTTGGTTCATCTCCCTCTAACCACCGGACGATTGAGAGTTTCTTCCGTTCAAACTTATATATATAGCCCGTGTTTAGACGAGTTTGAATAGTTCTTGTCTAACGTGATACGGAGTTTGATTACAAAACGTATTGGGTCGATATTAGAAATTGGAAAAGAGAAAAACATGACGGATTAAAAACCAATCGGAAGTGAAGAACCAATGGGATATGGAAAATAATATGTTAATAATAATAATAATAATAATAATAATAATAATAATAAAGAGGTAAAATTTCAACCTTTTTTTTGTGCTCAAAATTTTCGTCCAGCCTTATATGGACAAAAAAGAGAGGACAGGGGAAGAGGTAGTAATTGAGTTTGAATCCTATACGGACTGATTAATTTTGGGCAGAAAAGAGAGGACGGGAGGAGATCAGTAATTCAATTTGAGTCATATACGGACTGAGCACTAAAATCGTAATTGTCTTTCTCAACGTCACCTGGTGGAAATCGGATCGGAACATGGCAAAAAGAAAGGAAACTCCAGGCAGGAACTAAACAAACTCTGACGCACGTATTCCATACCAAGGGTCTGTTTAGATGCAAAAATTTTGGTAAAATGGTCCAATCATAGTCTAATTAGGCTAAAAGATTCGTCTCGTGGATTTCGTCAAACTGTGTAATTAGTTTTATTTTTTATTTATATTTAATACTTCTTGCATGCGTCCAAAGATTCGATGTGATGGAAAATGTGAAAAATTTTGCCAAAATTCTTGGGGAACTAAACTGGGCCCAAACTGGACGGACCCGGATAAAAAAATCGATTCCTTCGCTATCAAATACAGATCGATAGA
This sequence comes from Saccharum spontaneum, assembly GCA_022457205.1. Lineage (NCBI taxonomy): Eukaryota > Viridiplantae > Streptophyta > Magnoliopsida > Poales > Poaceae > Saccharum > Saccharum spontaneum. Next base: position 22,169,587 of record CM039600.1, on the reverse strand, counting down.
AGATCAAATCTAAGAAAGAAATTGAATCGATGAACTCAAAGAGAATAAATGAGGACATCAGATGTGGTCCCACTTCCCGGGGCGACAACGCCGCCAACCAGGTTCGCCTGCGCTGCCGCCTCTGCGCTCGCCGGCCTGAGGGTCCGCGACGCCGGCCAGTAGGTCGAGGCGTCGTGCCGCGCCCGTGGTCAAGGTCGCAGATGAAGGACGCCATCGATAGTGTGTGGATTACGGTGCCGCCGCCGCCGTTGTGGTGGATCCAGGCACCGCTGCGGAATCGTGATTGGATGGAATACTACTCCTGCTCCTATGCTCATTCCTATCACAAAAATCAATTCTTCGGTACGTTGGACTTGAACTCCAGTTCGACTCGGATTGACCCTGAACTCGTTGGCTTCGTTGACCCCCGGCGAGTTCGCAGAATCCATACGAAGGTTCGAAAAAAATTAGCCAGATCCAATTGGCCGGCGATTGGATCCGCCAACTTTTGATGCAGACAACAAACAGTACCATTGGCAAGAAGGAGACGGAAGGAGGCATGCTCCTCGCTGCTGCTGCTTGCAGCTTAAGCGAGCTTGCTCATTTGGCTTCTTGCCGTCGCATGCCATGCACGAATCACAGGGCTCGCCACCCTTCACCACAGATGCCCCGTGTAGACGTTGACTCCTCCAAGCAATCTCCTTGGACGCTCGATTGGGACTCCGCCAGCTCTTTTCTACTCCTCGACCGCTGTGGGAGCAGAAGCAGGGAGCTTTGGCTTGGATGAGGCATGAGGCGAGACCGCGAGATAGATGATTGAGAGAACTGGAGAGAGGTGATAGGTGCGGTGGCAACATGCATGTGCAGAAGGTGCTGTCACATAGGAGTATTCGGTATGTATTATTGTTTTCAAAGTATGATTCACCTCTTCGATTCTTTGAAGGTACTAGCAAAATTTCTAATTAATTTTTTAAACAATGAGTTCGGTGGTTCACATGCATGTAAGTAATTAAGTATGGCTTGATTCAATGACTATAAGGAAAAATAACAGATGGATTGACATGGTACTATATTTAGGAAGATTATCAACTCTTCATTTTTCTCGGAAACTCAAATCGGCAGCTGCCTGTAAATTCAGAGGCGAGATCCTCTCTACTGTCCAATACTCGTCATTATTCTTAGTTGAGATCCTCTAAACTGGCTAATACTTTCTTAGTTGAGTTATGATGTGATCAGTATTGTTCTAATTTACATGATTACAACATCATACTCTATCCGCATCAAGATAGGTAGCATATCATAATTTGCCCAGTTTATTGATCTTTGAAAAGGATACAAGACACGTGTGGGGAATATTATTTCCTGTGCAAACCACATATGCACATTTTAAATATAATATCTATATCCATATCTATCATAATATATATCGATAAAGAGCTAAAATTTTTCTCCGTTCTTTTTTTGTCCACCTTCTCCCTAACTATCTGAAAAGTGGAGAGTTTTCTTTGTATTTCCTGATCTAGACCCATGACTCATACTCATACAAGTTAGGACTCGCGTCTAGCGATGATGAATACGGAGTCCAATTCTAATACATATTGTGATGAATACGGAGTCCAATTCTAATACATATTGGGTCACGCCTTATGTATCTCGCACATGAACCAAAGTCTTTTTTATATAAATAGATGTATATAAATAGTCCTATACTATCATCGTTTTCTATGAAGTTTTGATAGTCTTTTTTTTCTTCCGTTGCAACGCACGGGCATATTTACTAGTTAAGACTAATTTACAAGACGAATCTATTAAGTCTAATTAGTCCATGATTTAATAAAGTGGTGCTATAGTAAAATATTTGCTAATTATAGATTAATTAGGCTTAATAGATTCATCTCGCTAATTAGTCTACTCCTGTGCAATTAGTTTTATAATTAGCTCATGTTTAGTCCTCTTATTTAGTATCTGAACATCCGATATGACACAACTAAACTTTAGCTCTTGAATCCAGACACAGCTGGATCGGGCGATAGTAGAGAGAGACGGAAGCTATTCGACCGATGGTTTCTATGATTGATAAGTCGACTAATGTTGTTTTATATCATGGCTGATAAGCCGGATAAATTGACCCTAGGGCTGCCGATAGGGAGTGGAGTTGGTGTAAATCATCCGGTCCGAACGGCCGACCCGAGCCGTCTGTCGAATGGTGCGCGCGGGTACAACGCGTGCAGGAACAGGAGTCACGGGAGGCAACCGACACAGGTATGGAGTGTTTTCTTTTCCTTTTCTTATTCTTTTTATTTGTTATTTCTTTCTTTTCTTTTTTTCTTTTTTCTATTTTTATTGTTTTATTTCCATGTTTTTATTTATTCTTCCTTTTCTTTTCTTTTTAGTTTTCTAAGTTTTCATTCTTATTCTATTTCCTTTTCTTATTCTTTTCTTATTTATTTTTACCTTTTATTTTTTTCTTTTGATTTATTTTTATTGTTTTTCCTTGCTTCTATTTATTCTCCTTTTCCTTTCCTTTCCTTTCTTTTTCTTTTGTTTTATTTTTTATTGTTTTATTTTCTTGCTTTTATTTATTGTTTCTTTTTCTTTTCTTTTTAGTTTTTTATGTTTTCATTCTTATTTTTCCTTCCTTTCCTTTTTTCATTCTTTTCTTATTTATTGTCGGTAAAACTAATGGTCACTAGAGTGTTCTAGGCTTAGACTATCCACAGTGGGTACTCTAAAGGGATACTGTAAAGCTTTAGAGTATGAATATAGAGTAAAAACTGTTGCACTTGGTACTCTAAAACGATACTCTATCCTTTCTCTCACTCTATATTTAGAGTGGTACAGTGCTTACTCTATAGTGGCCAGTGGCGGGCCTGTAACACCCCTAGGTGTTAAGCATACATTAATATCCCAAAGCATGAGCATTAGCATCACATGCATTTCCTAATCATATGCAATATAAGTTAAAACTAAATTGAAATGTGTAAAACATCTTTTTGAAACATACATGTTGCATTTGCTTGCTAGGGTTGTAAAACTTGTTTGGCTATAATTTTAAATAACCTAGAATTAATTAGCGTGATTTTTGGAGCAACTTTTGTATTCAAAATTTCCCCAAATTTTGCTTTTTAAAATATTCTTGAAAATGGGTTTTTAATTGAAAATTTTGACTTTAAATCCTTCATTCAAAATCTGCTAGAATTTCAAAATTTGCCCTTAAGCAAAGCTATAGAGAATTAAATTTTGAACAACTTTTGTTTTGGGGTCAACTTTTGAAAATGCCTTTTTCATCTTCAAAAATTGAATTTGAAATGATTTAGAAAATCTGGAAATTTATTTATAAAAGAAAAAGCATTTTCGGCCTTAACGGGCCGCCGCCTCTGCTTCGGCCCCCTCGCGCAAGCCGGCCCGGCCCGCGTCCGTGCCTGCCTCCTCCCGCCCCCGCGTGCGCACGCGCCCGTGGCGACCGCGACAAAATCCGGCCGCCGCGTGGCCGTACACCGCCGACGTCACGCGCCACGCGCCCTCCGGTGGCCCCGCGCGCTCGGACTCAAGGCGTCGCGCCCGCGCCCCTGCTTCCTCCCTCCCTCACTCGTTTGCTTTCTCGCCCGCAGTGAGCGGGCAGAGCGCCCTCGCGTCCTCTCTCTCCCGCTCGCCACCGTGCCATTGCTGGCTCCCGAGCTCCGCCACCGCCTTTGCCGCCGTCCCGGCTCACCGCCACGGCCTCCGTCTTCCTCCTAGCTCCGCCTTCTCGTTGCGCATCCCGTGCTCGCCACGGCCCGCAAGGAGACTGCCCCTAGCCACGGTAATGGCTCACCGGAGTTCCGGCCGAGCTCACCGGAGTGAGCTGCTCCGTGGACTTCACCCCTCCATCCTCCTTCTCGTCCACTTCTCACGCGCACGAGCACCGCATTCGCGCGGTGAAGCTCGCTGACCACACCACGCGGCCCATCTCGGTCGGTGTTGGTCGGCCGACGGCGGGCTGAGCCACTGCACCGCCATGCACGCCGGCGAGCTCGATGCCGAGCTCGTCTGGCCGCATGCTAGGCACCCTCGGCTTCGCCTTGTCGCGGGGAATCGAGTGGTGGTGACCTCCGTCACCGGGGAGCTCACCGCCGGCGAGAACACCGCCGTGTTCTCCCGGTGTGTGTGACAGGCGGGCCTGAGGACCCCACTGTCAGTCTCTCTGGTGCAAGCGGGGGGAAATGTGCGGGGTGTGCGTAGCGTTTTGTGTTCGGGTTTTCAGAAAAAGATAAAGAAAACGATTTTCCAGAAATTGTGAAAAGCTTTCAAAAATCATATCTCAAGATTTCTAGCTCCAAAAATTGTGAAACAAATTTTGGTAGACTTCTTAACGCCAGATCTATGGTGTAAAATTATTGCATGTCAAGTTTGAAATACTTTTTGTATAGATTTATTTAATTCTTATACGTGCTGATATCTTAGAAAATGTCTAGTAAATAGAATATTGATCAGAAAAATATGGTTCCTATTTCATTAGTCTTCTTTAGTGATGAACTTTCTAGGAAAAATATTTATGATGCATGTTTTGTGGAAAGATTTTTATGTGTAGTTCAAGTGCCCTTAATTGATGATTTTTGTTATTTTTGGTAGAGAGCAAAAATTGTATAACACATGCATGTGATAATTTTTGTGATGTGCTTTTTTACGGTGTAGGCCATAGGAAAAATAATAAATATGTTGTTTGATACTTTTCCTAGTACAAAGTATTTTCATGCTCATTATTATGCTATAACTTGTTTATTTTGTATAGACTGTTTTACTTATCCAAATCCCATGAAATTTCTGTAGTATGCTATTTGGAGTAGGACTATGCTACTGTAATTTTTATAGATTTTTACATGCAAGAGAAATAGGTGTTAATGTGTAACCCTAGTTTAAATAGGAAATAAAAGGTTATTCTTTATGAGTAATTAAAAGTAATAAAAAGTGTTTGGTGTATCTTTGAAGCACCAAACTACCTTGCTGGTGTACTTGATAGGTTAAGGTATTAGGGTTTGGTAAAGTGTAGCAACACTTGTGTGAGAGTTATATGCTAACTAGTATGAGAGTAGATGACATATTTTATGGTACATGTTGATGTTGACTACCTTGTAGAAAGATTTTGCCTCTAATCTATACTATCAGTTTCAATGTGCTCATCTGCATATCATGTCATCATGGCATTCCACCGCATACGATGCACCGTCTGCATGTTTACTTATGCAATTGCATCATATAGGATCGCACGAGGAGTCGCCGGTAGCAGTGCCGGAAGAACAGACTTGGACTGATCCGCAAGAGCTCCAAGCACAGGAGGTGCCCGAGAAAGAGGAGCAAGGAGAGGAGTTGCCCGAGTGCGTAGATCACCAGCCTAGTTCGTTTGAAAGAGGCAAGCCCCGGAGCATTCTAAATCTCCTATTTTATTCAAGCAATTCTTTATATAAGAGTTATATATATTATCGCATTAAGTTATAGGAGTTGAGTGAAACACTTGCTACATATATACCTTTTCCTTGTCCCATAAATACGCCTGGAATCCTATTTTAGTTTAGGATCGAAAGTATTGCTTAGCCATGCTTAGACCGATAGAAGTCTGGTGATTTCCTGTCACCTGCGAGATATAGGTGGATACCTGGTTATGGTTGGCTATAATTGTTATCTCGGAAAATAACCAAGTGTGGATGGATAAACGGAGACCGGGTGGAGTCTTATAGGGTTTTGGACTATAGTGATTCCGTCTGTGTCGATTGAGGACCGATCGTTGCTCGTCCCTCTTGTCATGTTGAACGCATGCCTCACATTTAGCTGGCCAAATAAAGTACCTTTCGACCGTGAAGCTAGTGACATGATTCGGGCCGGGACCTACACGGGTGCGTGTACCGGTGCTGAAGGGGGTATGACAGGGACGCGAAGAGTGAGGCCAAGGTGCGTCCTGGCAGTCGGACGATCCCTAGGTACTGCGGCCCCAGTTTATCCCGCGACGTTTACCAAAATCGTGTCATTGGTGATCTAAGCGACCCTGATGGGGGAAGCGTGGTTTGTGTGAGGAATAAATCACCAGCTGGTTAGGAATCGATTCGAATCGCCATCGCTCCTGGATAGTGAGCACTTGACTCGAGCTACAGCATCGTAGTAATAATGATGGAACACGGGTGGTTATGTGAATAATGTTGAAAAAGCTAAACTTGATATGGTAACCTTTGATGTTAATGGTTAATCAAGTGATTGCTCTAGCATAGGTGCTTAGATTAATCAGGTATAATTAAGTTGATGCTTATATTTTAAATGGTTCGTAGATGATAACTTATGCTTTTCTGCAAAACCAGTCAACCCAGTCCAATTTATAAAGCCTTGCATACTCCTTGGTGTCATTTATTTTTGGTTTATGACGAGTAAGTCTGGCTGAGTACCTCCTCGTACTCAAGGCATTGTTCCCATTGTTGTTGCAGATGGTCAGATGTACTATAGGTATTGCATCACCTGTCTGTACCCGGCAATGGGCAACAACTAGGACCAATGGCAATGGTTACTCCGTCTATTTTATCCCATGCTTTTGTGGACTATGACTACCTGCTGGCACTGTATCTGAACTAAGTGTGTGTGGCCTTAAAACTATTTGCTTCCGCTATGTTAATTTAAACTCGTGTTGTAATAACTTTATGTTCTGAACTCCGATGTATTCAACTGTCGTTACGAACTTTATGTACCATGTGACTGTGGCTGCTAAATCAGTACGATCTTGGTTGGAATGATGGTTGGTTGGAAATCCTTCGTGATTTCATAGAATCTCGCGTTGTACGGGCTTAAGTTTGGTAAATTATCTGCCTCGGTGGAAGATTTTCTTACTTAATCTCGTATAATCATGTTGATCCGTTACAGCTGGTATCAGAGCATGGTTTAGCATGTTACTGTTCACATGGGTATTTAAAACAAAACTGTGTTTAAAACCGAGTTTTAAAACTTAATAGTGTGCCAGTGGTCATATTCTTTATACCCAGTTAAGTACTCTAGGTGGCTTATTTAAGTACTGACTTGGGGGTTTTGCATCATATTTTTAATTCGTCGCTCATACGGCGTGCTATTGTATGAGTGTCATTCACTTGAGTGGTAATGTATGGATCAATTGCCTCTATGCCTTGGTAAGTGAGAATTGTGAGAGCATGGTCGGATACACTGCCGATCTAGGGAAGTGCTTATATGATGCCGAAATATTTACGTGCCATACACAGGTTTGTATAAAGGTATTCAATGTGTGGGAATTCCGTCAGGTGGTGATGATGCCGTCAATAGGATGATGATTCGGGTAGTTGCTACCGTTATACTCGTATCTGGGGATGCGTGTAGAGCGAGTAGCTTACTTTACTGCTTTCGTGCATATTTTTCATACTGTTAGGGGTTGGGCTGAAGTGTTTTTCTGCAGGTACATAACAGCGCTATCGGGTAGTACGTATTAGCTACGTTTATGAGAGATCGTTGTATGCCACCGTCTATACCGCTAGTAATTGTTATTTTCTAAGTTTGTGAGGACGTACGAAATGTGCATGCATCATGTTGGTGCATTTCATTCATGGCATTGTTCCTCCCCTTATAAGTTGATTATTCTATTTTGATAAAAATGACAACTTAAAATCTGTTCTCACTGGGGTAATAAAATTTTGCTACAGATGGCACGCACCAAGCAGACAGCTCGCAAGTCTGCAGGCAGAGCTCCCCCCTATCAGCTTGCCCCACGCACTCGTCAGCGTCACACGTTCCTTGGAGAGTTTGGGGTGCCCACACTCTTGTGGAGGGTACTCAGCTATGTTGGCTATCCCAATGGAGTGGAGCCCCGCTACTTCTGGGCAAATGAGAGGTTGGGGGAAGGTCTTTTGGTTATTGTGGAAGCCGTTGTTCATCCCAGAGGTGATGGTTCTGAGTGGATTGGTTGGCGTTATGAGTCAACTGGCAGGACCGCTGAAGAAGCCGCTGAGAGAGCAGCCTTTGGGATACTGAGGGATATCATGGATCGTTTTCCTCAGGAGTTGGCAGCAGCTATAGTTGGAGTCTTTTCGAGGGGCAACCCCTCCACTGACTCGTGGCAGCAGGCAAGAGGAAGGTCCCTGGAGATTAGTGCAGTAGAAGCACAGAACAGTGATAACCCCGCTGAAAGCCCAAGTTTGGTTTTGGTAATTAATGACACCAAGTTGCTAATGCCATGTGTTAAGTGTTTTGAGTTAGGCATAATCAACACATGTGATGAAGGTGTACGTGGCAAGGAGTGGTGGCCACAATATCACAAAGAGATGGTGCATGGACATGAAATGTTGATCATGATGGAATGCACATAAAATGATGGACATGATGATCAAGTAGAAGAGAAGGATCTAAGAGCGCAAGGCAAAGGTATAACCATAGGGTTTTTCCTTTTGCCGGTCTAAGATGAGTAGAGAAGTGATTGACCGGGTTTAGGATACATAGCCGACTATCAAGAGGGGCAATCACGGTTAGCTCGGGAATCAAGTGCCACTAGATCAACATCTTGAGCATATGCATTAGGATCTAGTTGAGAGCTAACATAACGCCTTGGAAAATGTTTGTGAAATGCTAACACACATGCACATGGTGATGTACACTTGGTGGTGTTAGCACATTTGCGAAGGCGGTGGAGTTTAAGCGGTAGAGAGGGGTTTGGGTTCCTCTCTCCCTCCCGCCGAGCTTGCGAGGCGGGATTCGGCGCTTTTTGGAGAAGTGAAACGCCTATTTTCTACTGCGCCGAAAGTCGGAAAAGAAACAGAGGCGAACGGAGGTCACTGCGTTGACCGGACGCTGCACCGGACGCGGTCACGGTTTGACCGGACGCGTCCGGTCAGTTCAACGCGGCGCGAGCGCTAGGGTTTGTGACCGGACACTGATCTGGCCTGACCGGCGCGTCCGGTCAGTTCAACTGGGCGTAAAAGAAAAGCGCGCGACCGGCGCGTCCGGTCCCTCACGGAACCGGAGCGTCCGGTCAAGTGTCCAGAGAGGCCGAGCGCAGCGTAGTGCCGATCGGACGCGGGGCGCGTCCGGTCACGTGCGATCGGACGCGTTCGGTCGCAGCTGGAGCTTACTGGAACGCGACCGGACGCTGGCACTGTCGCGTCCGGTCACTCAGTTGAGCGCGTCTGGTCAGGGCAACGGCTAGTTCTGACGCGCACCGTTTCCGTTTGTCGCGTAGTGACCGGAGTGTCCGGTCAGCGTGATTTCTGCTGCGTCGTCCGTAACGGCTAGCTGCGTACCCCTTCGTTATAAATAGATGGTGGCCGGGGTTTGAGGGCAACTCTTGCATATTTTGAGACCTAAAGACATCCTTTGAGCTAGAGAACAACCCCTCCACTCATCTCTTTGCATAGTTGCACATCTTGAGTGAGATTGAGTGAGATTTAAGTGCATTGCTTGAGAGTTGCATTCTAGAGTCACTTGATCTTCGAGTTGCTGCGGATTTCTTGTTACTCTTCCGTGTTTTCCGACACGGTAGACGGCTTGGAGCAGCGGAGGTGATTGAGCTCGCAATTGGAGATTGTTGGAGCCCTCACCAAGTGTTGTAAGGGGTTCTTGATCCTTCCCCGTGGGAGTTCGCGAATTGGATACTCTAGTGGAGCTCGTGGCTAGGAGGATCCCCATCTTGTGTGCGGTTGTGCGGTGCCCGCCGAGGGCTCGACTCTTGATAGTCAATTAGCTCGCGAACCGATAAGTGGGTGTATCGCCACAACGGGGAGTAGCTTGCCGGGAAGCAAGTGAACCTCGGGATAAATTCTTGTGTCATTCTCTTCCCGAGGATTTCTCTTGTGTGATTGATTTATTGGTACTTCTCATCTCTACACGGCGGTATAATCACTCGAAGCTCTTCTCTCGTATTACATCTTGTATCTAGCTTGTTGTTGTTGTTGTGTTTAGTGGATAGCCTTGTACTAGACTTGGGTAGGTGGCTTGCTTATTTAGTTAGAGCTAGTGCATTTTGCTCCGCCACCTTTTGTACTAACTTGTGGTTAAGTATTTCTTGTTGAAGTTTTAATTAGGCTATTCACCCCCCTCTAGCCTGTTTGGACCTTACACCCGCCATGAGTGCCATGTTCACTGTGATGAAGGCCTTCGATGGAGTGGAAGGTAGCCTGCAACGTGTGTCTGGTGCTCTTGGTCAGGCTCGCGACGACCGATGTCAGCTTCAGAGGGATCACGACGCCGAGATTGAGAGGCTCACTGCAGAGATGGCTCAGTTGACTTGTCAGAGGGATCAGGCTACCCAGAGGACTATGGTTTTTGAGGGAGACGTGTGTGCACTGAGAGAGCAGGTTGGACGTCTGACCACCACCAACAGGAACGCTGAGCGCATGTTGACTCATGTGCTCCATCAGAGGAATGAAGCCTGGTCTGCAGAGAATGTTTTGAGGGCTTGACAGTTTGAGCTTGAGCAGCAGCTGGCCAATGCAGAGGAGTACAATGACAACCTACATGAGGAGGTTCATCGGTTGAACAACCAGCTCTACCCCTATGTTCCTCCTGGTGCGGCAGAGAAGGATCTGGATGAGGACGAAGATCCCGAAGAGCCTGAGGCACCCGCTGAGGATGACGACGATGCTGTGGATGGCGACAACGCCAACATCTTTGACTTAGACAGCGACCACGATGAGTAGACTAGTAGTTGTTGCGCTAGCTACTAGGGTTTCGTTTGCGACGATCTTTTGCTTGGTTGGCACGTTGGGCATGCAATAATGAGTAGAAGGACTAAGGCTTTGATGTAATGTGGCGATATCCGAACGTCAAAAGTACAGTGTATGTATGCTGGCAATTTGGTTATAATGGACGCGATGTGTGCGCTTTAGTAATCTAATTAGTGATGTTGTCTTAATTGGAATGACTTATTGTGCCCCTATTTTATTGCATGAATTTATTCTCTCCAGTGAATTCAGTACGGCATAATTTTTCATTCACTCGCGATTTCTACAACATCACCTAATAATTACTATTGCTAAAATATGCAGATGTCGAACACTCGCCGTACCGTGTATGATGCCACTGAGGCTGGTGCAGTGCCACCGGAAATGAGAACCATGATCCACGACCTACTCCTCCACCGTACACCGCGGAACAATTCTTCGCACAGTTCCTCAGAAGTCAACACAACATGTAGAACATGCAGCGGAATATGGAAGCTGCACTGCGTAGTATTGCGGATAACACCCGCTGTGGAGTAAACCCGGGTGGGCATGAAGCAAACCAGTATAGCAATTTCAAGGATTTCATGGACACCCGTCCACCAATTTTCAAGGAAGCCGCTGAACCCTTAGATGCAGAAGAGTGGATAAACACAATGGAAGACAAGTTTTGTGTTTTGAGGATGACAGAAGTGTTGAAGACTGAGTATGCAGCTCATCAGCTTCAAGGTCCGGCAGGGATGTGGTGGAAGCACCACCGCACCACTTTTCCCCCCATGCCCACATCACTTGGAGGGAGTTCACTGAAGCTTTTCGTGGAGTGTACATTCCATCGGGTCTGACAGAAATGAAGCTTGAAGAATTTCTGGCACTGAATCAAGGCACAAAGACTGTGACCCAATATCTGCATGCCTTCAACAATCTAAGCCGCTATGCCTCTAACATGGTGAATACTGATGCCAAAAAGATCGCCAGTTTCAAGAGGGGTCTAAATCCCAAGATGATGAAACACGTAGGTACCAACATGAGAACTGGTTTCAACGACTTTGTTAATGACTGCTTGAAGCAAGAGAAGAACAATAATGTGTATGCTGCGTCCAAGACTCGTAAGAGAGCTTTTGAGTCAGGTCCGTCCCAGCCTAGGGCCCCGATGGCAAATCGTCCCGCGTATCGTTCGCCTGCCCCTGGTGCAAGGTTCAGGCCACCCCAGCGGAAGAGTCAGAATGCTCAGCAATCTCAGAGGAACTAGAATCCATTCAAGATGGCGTTGCCACAAGCTAAGGTAGGACAAGATAGTTCATTTGGAGCTGTGACTCAGGTAAGGGGACCGTGTTTCAACTACAACCAACCTGGGCACTTTGCAAAGTTTTGCCCCTATCCCAAGAAGCAGCAGACTCAGTATCAAGCTCGTGTGCACCACACCACCGTTGATGACATCCCAAAAGGAGAGCCCATGACAGCCGGTATGTTTTCTATCAACGATCATCCTGCAGTCGTTTTGTTTGATTCCAGATCATCTGAAACGTCCTCGATTTCCACAAAGGGAAATCCACAGAAATGAAGTGTAAAATGACGAAACATTCCGTCAATTTACCCAAATCTCAGTGATACATAAAGTCATGCACGAATATCAGAGTACAATAGAGTGTTTTACATAACTTATTATCATCGCCTCGCAGGGCGGAACACACTCACACAAGCATCCGGAACAGCATCCGACGTAGATAAGCAGCGAAAAAGCGATCTTCTGGAACCAGCTTGAGCGTAGAACAGACCCTCTAGTCCTCCCAATCGTCGCCCTCGTAGTCGTACTCGGGCTCTGAACCTGTCAAAAATCTATCAGTACTCTTGGTACTGGCCACGCATCGCCTACCCTATGCTTGCAATGCTTTGTGGAAAGTGGAATGCATCGGGGAAAGTAGAAAAAAGACCTATTTAGGCTGTGGGTTTCCTATGCAAGTCGTTATTATTTTAATAATAAGACATTCATCAGTTTTTATCCCATCTTAGTCACACATTTTTCCCATCCCATCACAACACCTCTCATCTCACTCTCTCTCTAGGCGACAAGATTGACTCCCGCTCAGATCTCGTCTCAACGGCTGAGGCTGGAATCCAACACAAAACCCAGGGGAAAGGTAGAAAGGACTCATCTCTCTAATCAAGTGAAGCGTAGGTCATGGGAATGTCCATATCCGCAGACGCGGCTATACGTATAGATCGATCAACTCTGCAGAGTGTGTACACCTGGTAATCCACAAGATCGCCATCCTCAACGATCCGGCTCATCTAGGCTAATTCTGACTGCCTTCCAACCGGTACAGTACCACCCTACCACTCAGCCCTAGGCCACCCCGGTGTCCACCGAAACGCTGAGACTGTGAGACGTAGTACCGGGCCCCCAAGGTCACTATGCTGTCTTAGGAGGGTGTGGGTCCCCATGCCCGTACCTCCCTACACTATCACCTTCCAACCTAGTAGTAGTGGTACCGCCCTAGTTGGTCGGGTAATCGTCTCCCGCCCATCGAGAGTGAGTGGTGTGCACGAAAGTCCCATGGTTCCGGTTCTCAAGACATACCAGTCCTTAGGGGGGACTAGACAGGATATCTTCTCAAAGGGGAACACCGTCTTCCCCGTGCCACGATAGCATCTCCACCAGGGATAACCAACACCCCAGTTCACCTCACAATATACCCGCCATAGGTAACTCTCGTGAGGGATGCCCAGGTCGCACCCCTCCAGCAAGACTTGCCCTAAAGACTCGTCATAGGATCCTGTCTGATCGACTCAACCCTCTCCACTCACCCAAGACGCACGCCAAGATCTCCCCAGTTCTTTTATCAGGTTTACCAAGTTCTTGGCACTACGTGCCTTATACATATACGTCTCTCACTCACCGGCATCACATCACAGATATAATGCGAGTAAGAGTAAAAGCAGTAATATGTAACATGCGAGCATCTAGCCTAACAGCAGGGTGAGCAGGAGTAAGGTTGCAACAAGGTAAAAGGGCTCAAAGTAAAGCATCTAACATGCAGTCTAACATCATATCATTTCACAAAAAGTAAAGCGCTAGCAATTATATTTGCATGCGTAATAGGTTCTACGAAGTTGGGTGGGGCATGGCACCTGGTAGGTCGTCTCCCACGTCCTCGCTGTAGTCGGGGTCGTACTCCTCAGTCGGCAGGTCCTCCGGCTCTGTTAAACGTAACGTAGAGTCGTATTACGATTACTATTAAGGTGCACAAAGAAGCAACAGAAATTCAAAAGATCCAAAAGCACTCAAACACAAGCCTAAGATGTAGAGCTCATTTTTAGAAAAATTTAGAAACTGGTTTGGTATTTTTCTGAGTTAAAATGAATTAGTTATGAATTTCTCAAGATTAAATGATTTTCTGAAAAAGAAAAAGAGAAGGAAAAACCAGGCAGCGACACGTGTCACGCTCTGATTGGCCAAAACAGATCGAGTCACTGACAGGTGGGCCCATTTGACTGGTCAACGGTCAACGATCAACGGTCAACGCTGATCGGGCCGAGACCGGGCCTCGGTGGGCCTGGGCTAGGCCGGATATGGGCCGAACTGGGCCGGGCTGGGCCCGCCATGTGGCTAACTCGGGCGCTGCCATGTCGCCTTCCGGATTTGAAACGGGTTCGCGTCCACGGTCTGTGGCTCACGGTGGACGTGTGAGTGCGGTGTCTGGATGACCACGTGGTTCACGGTGGACCGCGTCCACTCTCTTTTCTCACTGACGGTTCATGTGCACCGAGTGCACAGACTATCTTCGCGTGTGCTCCCTCCTCCTCTGCTTCTCCCGGCGGTGCGACGCTGGCGACGAGCTCTCGTGTGTAGCGCCCGGTGGCGGTCCAGGACAGGGATAGCTCCTAGTGGCCCTACGGCCTTGCTCGGTCTTCGGGAAAGTGACAAAGGGGTCCCTGCGGCGGATTTGAGTTCCTAGAGGGCTCGTTCATGGCGGTGGCGGCTCGGCCGGGGCGGTGAGCGATGGCAAGACCTCCACGGTCATTCCAAGGTTCAATTCGCCCCTGAGATCTTCAATTGAACATGACAACAAGGTACTAAGGCCTCCGTCGAGGACTTTCCTAGGTGGTGGAGTGCGTGTTCGCGGTCGGGTGTGCGGCGGTGCTCCGGCTCCTCTGCTCCAGTGGGGAGCCACCTAATGGCGTCTTTTCCCCCCACTCTCTTCTGCAAGCGGCGTTCTCCATCACGGTGAACCGCATGCACTCACTTCCCTTCCATTCCACAGACCTGGAGTGATGAGAACGTGACGTCGCCATGGTGTTCACGGCGATGGTGCTCGTGCACAGAGCATGTGTGAGCTGCGAGCGTTCCCAAGCCGGTACGGCTTCGCAAGGCTAGGCCGTTCTCCTATGCGTGCGCGTGCATGTGCACGGTTGTGAACAATGTTCGGGCGCGGCCTTGATCCTCCCCGGTGCGAGAACGGACGCGGCGGCGCCCCCGATTCACGGTGGCAACAAACATGGCGACTGCACCTTCATGGGTGAGGTGGTTTGGTGGACTCACCTGTGGTGGCGATGAAGAACAGATGGTGGTGCAGGCGTATCGATGCAGTGACGAGGTGGTGCCGTGCAGGGAGAACAGCAACGTCGACGTGGTCGTTCGGTCGACGCTCTGGCTCCGACGGCTCCTCGGCAACTGGCGGCTCCGGTGGCTGCCTTCCCCTTTCTTCTCCCCTTCTTTTCCCCTCTCCTTCTCTCGGTTGTGGAGTGAAGTGGTGACCACCAGGGTGGTGGCGGAGCGGAGGGAGGGGTAGGGCACCCCGGGTGGCGCCTACTTATAGGGGCGGTGATCATGGAGAAATCGGGCGACGGTGAAGAGATTTGGGGCCACGTGGAGGCGATCGACGTGGTTGTGCTAGGATTTGAGAAAGCCATCTAGCGATGATTGGATTGGCCTCTCCAATTTGGAATCTCTGGCGGTTACAGTGCATAGGCGGTGGCTGGCGCATCCGCGGGCCATGGCGACGTCATGCCCTCATGCGGCTTGGTGGCGAAGACAGGGCGCGCGGCTTGGGGGTGGGCGTGGGCGCCACGGACCTTGGACGTGGCGTGCATCCGCACGTCCATGGCCAACCGCCTTGGGTTGGACGGCTAGTGGTGAAGATTCCCATTTCCTCTGCTTTGTCTCGAGCGTGAAGGAGGCGTGGAAGGGATGACAAGCGGGGCCCGGTGGGCAGTGACGCAAGGGAAGGCACGGTGTTCGGCAGGTCGCGATGAGCGAACGGCCCATGGTGGAGTTGGGCCGGCTCGGTGCGCCGCTGGGCCGTATCGGCTCCGTGGCCTGTCGTGGTGGGATGGCTGCGGCTGCTGGGCTGGTCTGGCGAAGCGGGCCGGCTGGTGCGGGAATGCTGCTGCGTGGCTCGGGCGGCGCTTCGGCTCGGTGGGCTGGCTCGGCAGGCCGGCTGGAGTGAGCGGGCCGGCTTCGGGAGACGGGCTAAAGAGCTTTTCTCCTTTTCTAATTATACTCTAAAGCTTTTCCATTTTTTTTCTCTTCTTTACAGATTTCTTTTGCTAAAATAAATAATTACCTCTTGAGTAAGCCCTAGTGGGGTCCACTAGAGGTCATTTGTGGTTCCAATTATTTGTCACGGTTATAATTACACATTTATTTAATTTAAGCAAATAAATGTGACCATTTTTATTTAACAAAGCAAAGAACATAAAAAGCAACTCATGAATATATAATTAAATGCAAAATGCAATTAACTAAACTAGGTGCTACTTGTGCAACTAGGGTTGGTTTCCTATATGCCACTCACCAAACATGGTTGTTTTTGGAAAAAAAATTGTAGTTGTGATTTTTGTTTCTTGTAAATTTCTAGGTTGTTACATCATCTCATTCATTTGTAAGTCAAGCATTTGCTAAGAAGTATGAGCAAAATATAGTTGAATTGGAATGTGCTTATCGGATAAGTTCAGCAGGGGCTGATCTGTTGACTAATCAGATAGTTAGAGGGGTAACCCTGAACATAGCAAATAGGCAATATAAGCTTAATTTAATAGTCATGCTAGGACTAGTGTTGGATGTAATTATGGGAATAAACTGGATGAATAAGATGGGAGTAGTAATTGATGTTAGAGGAAGAAGTATTTCTCTCAAAGAACCTATTGGAGAAGGCACCTTTCAGGTGATCCTACCTCGGAAAATGGATCTAGCCAGTACAACTTGTGCCGTCCAAACTACTCCTATATCCAAGATTCCAATAGTATGTGAGTTTCCAAACGTGTTTCCATATGAGTTACATGGTCTTCCACCAGACCGAGATGTTGAATTTGCCATTGAGTTAATCCCTGGGACACCACCAATCTCAAGAAGGCCTTATCAGATGCCTCCCAATGAGTTAGCCGAGTTGAAGAAACAACTCCAAGATCTGTTGAAGAAGGGTTTGATTCGTCCCAGTTCGTCCGAATAGGGGTGTCCCGCACTGTTCGTAAAGAAGAAAAAGGATAACTCCTTACGTATGTGCGTGGACTATCGGCCATTGAATGCAATGACAATTAAAAACAAGTATCCTCTACCTCGGATTGATATCTTATTTGACCAATTGTCTAAAGCCAAAGTGTTCTCTAAGATAGATTTGAGATCAGGGTACCATCAGATCAAGATTAGACCGCAAGATATACCCAAGACCACATTTTCTACCAGATATGGTATGTACGAGTATCTTGTCATGTCTTTCGGACTGACGAATGCTCCTGCATACTTTATGTATCTGATGAATTCCATCTTTATGCCAGAGTTGGATAAGTTTGTGATTGTGTTCATTGATGACATCCTAAAATATTCAGAGAACGAAGAAGATCATGCAGAGCATCTTAGGATTGTCTTGACTAGACTCAGAGAGCATCAGCTGTATGCTAAGTTTAGTAAGTGTGAGGTCTGGCTTAAGACAGTTCCTTTTCTTGGTCACGTGTTATCTGAAAGTGGAATTTCAGTAGACCCTAGTAAGGTACAAGAGGTCATGGATTGGAAGTCACCAACCACAGTTCATGAGGTCCGAAATTTTCTTGGTTTAGCCGGTTACTATCGTCGCTTCATACTGGATTTCTCGAAGATTGCCAAGCCAATGACAAGTCTGCTATAGAAGGATCATAAGTTTGCCTGGACAGAAGAGTGTGAGGCAGCTTTCTGCACCTTGCGAAAATTGCTAACCACTGCTCCTGTTCTGGCACAACCAGATATAGAAAAGCCATTTGATGTGTTTTGTGATGCATCTAAGAATGGATTAGGATGTGTTCTGATACAAGATGGAAGACTCATTGCTTATGCCTCATGTCAATTGAGGAAGCATGGGGTTAATTATCCTACACATGACTTAGAACTTGCAGCAGTTGTGCATGCTCTAAAGATTTGGAGACACTACCTGTTGGAAAATGTGTGTAATATCTTTACAGATCATAAGAGTTTTAAGTACATCTTTACTCAGTCTGAGTTGAATATGTGTCAACGAAGATGGTTAGAACAGATAAAAGATTATAATCTGAATGTGCACTATCATCTAGGGAAGGCTAATGTAGTAGCAGATGCCCTAAGTAGGAAGTCACATTCTATTGATGTACAACCGTTGTTTGAAGATGGGTTCAATTTGTTGCATCCTGCTGTGTTGCATAATATTCAGATCAGTTGTACTTTGGAGAGCAAAATCATTGAAGGGTAGAAAACAGATAAGGGAATATTTCACATCAAGGAGAAAATGAAGAGGGAACCGACCAAACACTTTAGAGTGGATGACCAAGGAGTGTTATGGTTAAAGGACTGCTTGGTAGTACCCAAGGACCGAGAGCTCAAGAACAAATTGATGGATGAAGCTCATCATTCTAAGCTGTCTATCCATCCTAGAAGTAGTAAAATATACCAAGAGTTGAGACCTCGTTATTGGTGGACCAAGATGAAAAAGGAGATTGCAGCGTATGTTGCCCGTTGCGACATGTGTTGCAGAGTGAAAGCTCTTCACATGAGACCCGCAGGACTATTGCAACCCTTGTCTGTACCAGATTGGAAATGGGATGATATAAGTATGGATTTTATCACTGGAAATTGTAGACCGCCTTACCAAATCAGCTCACTTTTTTTGCCAGTTAAGACAGTTTTTCGACCAGCTCAATATGCGGAGAAGTATATTGCTGAGATTGTCCGATTACATGGTATACCGAAGACTATCGTGTCTGACCGTGGTTCACAGTTCACCGCTCATTTTTGGCAGCATCTTCATAAAGGATTGGGTACTAGTTTGATTCGTAGTACAGCTTACCATCCGTAGACAGATGGGCAGACCGAGCGAGTTAATGTTGTTCTTGAAGATATGCTTAGAGCTTGCGTGTTATCATCCAGAGGTTCCTAGGAATCATGGTTACCTTTGGCAGAGTTCGCTTACAACAACAGTTATCAAGAGAGTATCAAGATGGCACCATTTGAAGCCCTGTATGGTAGAAAATGTAGAACACCGTTAAATTGGGTTGAACCTGGAGAAAGAAGGTTTTACGGGATTGATTTTGTAGATGAGGCAGAGAAAAAGGTCTGTATCATCCAACAAAACATGCAAGTTGCACAATCACATCAGAAGAATTATGCAGATAAGAGGAGAAGACCGCTAGAATTTAAAGTGGGTGACTACGTCTACTTGAAAGTTACCCCAATGAAGAAGAAACGGTTTGGAATCAAAAAGAAACTTGATGCTAGATTTGTAGGACCGTACAGGATCATAGAGAAGAAGGGTCCCGTGGCTTATAAGCTGTAGTTACCAGAAGCAATGAGTTCCATCTTTCCAGTCTTCCATGTATCACAGTTGAAGAAGTGTCTGCGTGTTCCGGATGAGAGAATAGTACCTCAGGGTATTCGGATCAAAACAGACTTGGAATACCATGAGCAACCGGTTCGAGTATTAGATACTAAGGACTGAGTCACTTGGAATAAAGTGGTGACAACTTACAAGATTCAGTGGAGTCATCACGATGAGGGTGATGCGACGTGGGAAACAGGAGAATATCTGCAAACCGCTTATAAAGATTTTTACAATAAGTGGTTCGTAACTCTAAATCTCGGGACGAGATTCTTATAAGGGGGAGGGCTATAACACCCCTGGGTGTTAACCATGCATTAGTATCCCAAAGCATGAGTATTAGCATCACATGCATTTCCTAATCACATGCAATATAAGTTAAAACTAAATTAAAATGTGTAAAACATCTTTTTGAAACATACATGTTGCATTTGCTTGCTAGGGTTGTAAAACTTGTTTGGCTATAATTTTAAATAACCTAGAATTAATTAGCATGTATTCAAAATTTCCCCAAATTTTGCTTTTAAAAATATTCTTGAAAATGGGGTTTTAATTGAAAATTTTGACTTTAAATCCTTCATTCAAAATCTGTTAGAATTTCAAAATGTGCCCTTAAACAAAGCTGTAGAGAATTAAATTTTCAACAACTTTTGTTTTGGGGTCAACTTTTGAAAATGCCTTTTTCATCTTCAAAATTTGAATTTGAAATGATTTAGAAAATCCAGAAATTTATTTATAAAAGAAAAAGCATTTTTGGCCTTAACGGGCCGCCGCCTCCGCTTCGGCCCGCTCGCGCAAGTCGGCCCGGCCCGCATCTGCCTCCTCCCACCCCCGCGCGCGCACGCACCCGTGGCGACTGCGGCAGAAGCCGGCCGCCGTGTGGCCATACACCGCCGACGCCACGCGCCCCGCGCCCTCCGGTGGCCCCCGCGCGCTTGGACTCAAGGCGCCGCGCCCGCGCCCCTGCTTCCTCCCTCCCTCACTCGTTCGCTCTCTCGCCCGCAGTGAGCGAGCAGCGCCCTCGCGTCCTCTCTCTCTCCCGCTCGCCACCACACCATTGCCGGCTCCCGAGCTCCGCCACCTCCTTCGCCGCCGCCCCGGCTCACCGCCACGGCCTCCGTCTTCCTCCTAGCTCCGCCTTCTCGTTGCGCATCCTGTGCACGCCACGGCCCGCAAGGAGACTGCCCCTAGCCACGATAATGACTCACTGGAGTTCCGGCCGAGCTCACCGGAGTGAGCTGCTCCGTGGATTTCACCCCTCCATCCTCCTTCTCGTCCACTTCTCACGCGCACGAGCACCGCATTCGCGCGGTGAAGCTCGCTGACCACACCACGCGGCCCATCTCGGTCGGTGTTGGTCGGCCGACGGCGGGCCAAGCCATCGCGCCGCCATGCACGCCGGCGAGCTCGATGTCGAGCTCGTCTGGCCGCATGCTAGGCACCCTTGGCTTCGCCTTGTCGCGGGAAATCGAGTGGTGTTGACCTCCGTCACCGGGGAGCTCACCGCCGGTGAGAACGCCGCCGTGTTCTCCCGGTGTGTGTGACAGGCGGGCTCGAGGACCCCACTGTCAGTCTCTCTGGTGCAAGCGGGGGAAAATGCGCGGGGTGTGCGTAGCGTTTTTTGTTCGGGTTTTTCAGAAAAAGATAAAGAAAATGATTTTCCAGAAATTGTGAAAAGCTTTCAAAAATCATATCTCAAGATTTCTAGCTCCAAAAATTGTGAAACAAATTTGGTAGACTTCTTAAGGCCAGATCTATGGTGTAAAATTATTGCATGTCAAGTTTGAAATACTTTTTTGTATAGATTTATTTAATTCTTATAAGTGCTGATATCTTAGAAAATGTCTAGTAAATAGAATATTGATCAGAAAAATATGGTTCCTATTTCATTAGTCTTCTTTAGTGATGAACTTTCTAGGAAAAATGTTTATGATGCATGTTCTGTGGAAAGATTTTTATGTGTAGTTCAAGTGCCCTTAATTGATGATTTTTGTTATTTTTGGTAGAGAGCAAAAATTGTATAACACATGCATGTGATAATTTTTGTGATGTGCTTGTTTACTGTGTAGGGGCATATGAAAAATAATAAATCTGTTGTTTGATACTTTTCCTAGTACAAAGTATTTTCAGGCTCATTATTATGTTATGACTTGTTTATTTTGTATAGATTGTTTTACTTATATAAATCCTATGAAATTTCTGTAGTATGTTATTTGGAGTAGGACTATGCTACTGTAATTTTTGTAGATTTTCACATGCAACAGAAATAGGTGTTAATGTGTAACCCTAGTTTAAATAAGAAATAAAAGGTTATTCTTTATGAGTAATTAAAAGTAATAAAAAGTGTTTGGTGTATCTTTGAAGCACCAAACTACCTTGCTAGTGTACATGATAGGTTAAGGTATTAGGGTTTGGCAAAGTGTAGCAACACTTGTATGAGAGTTATATGCTAACTAGTATGAGAGTAGATGACATGTTTTGTGGTATATGTTCTTGGATGATGTTGACTACCTTATAGAAAGATTTTGTCTCTAATCTATACTATCAGTTTCAATGTGCTCATCTGCATATCATGTCATTATGGCATTCCACCGTATCCGATGCACCGTCTGTATGTTTACTTATGCAATTGCATCATACAGGATCGCAGGAGGAGTCGCCGGTAGCAGTGCCAGAAGAACAGACTTAGACCGATCCGCAAGAGCTCCAGGCACATGAGGTGCCCAAGGAAGAGGAGCAAGGAGAGGAGTTGCCCGAGTGCGTAGATCACCAACCTAGTTCGTTTGAAAGAGGCAAGCTCCGGAGCATTCTAAATCCCCTATTTTATTCAAGCAATTCTTCATATATGAATTATATATATTGTTGCATTAAGTTATAGGAGTTGAGTGAAACACTTGCTGCATATATACCTTTTCCTTGTCCCATAAATACGCCTAGAATCCTATTTTAGTTTAGGATCGAAAGTATTGCTTAGCCATGCTTAGACCGGTAGAAGTCGTGTGATTTTCTATCACCTGCGATATATAGGTGGATACCTGTTTATGGTTGGCTATAATTGTTATCTTAGAAAATAACCAAGTGTGGATGAATAAACGGAGACCGGGCGGAGTCTTATAGGGTTTTGAACTATAGTGATTCCGTCTGTGTCGATTAAGGACCGATCGTTGCTCGTCCCTCTTGTCATGTTGAACGCATGCCTCACATTTAGCTGGCCGAATAAAGTATTTTTTTACCGCAAAGCTAGTGACATGATTCGGGCCGGGACCTACACGGGTGCGCGTATTGGTGCTGAAGGGGGTCAGGGACACGAAGAGTGAGCCCAAGGTACGTCCTGGCAGTCGGGCGGTCCCTGGGTATTGTGGCCCTAGTTTATCCCGCAACGTTTACCAGAATCGTGTCATTGGTGATCTAAGCGACCCTGACGGGGAAACGTGGTTTGTGTGAGGAATAAATCACCAGTTGGTTAGGAATCGATTCAAATCGCCATCGCTCCTGGATAGTGAGCACTTGACTCGAGCTACAGCATCGTAGTAATAATGATAGAACACAGGTGGTTATGTGAATAATGTTGGAAAAGCTAAATCTGATATGGTAACCTTTGATGTTAAAGGTTAATCAAGTGATTGCTCTAGCATAGGTGCTTACTTAGATTAATCAGGTATAATTAAGTTGATGCTTATATTTTAAATGGTTCGTAGATGATAACTTATGCTTTTCTGCAAAACCAGTCAACCCAGTCCAATTTATAAAGTCTTGCATACTCCTTGGTGTCATTTATTTCTGGTTTATGACGGGTAAGTCTAGCTGAGTACCTCCTCGTACTCAGGGCGTTGTTCCCATTGTTGTTGCAGATGGCCAGATGTACTATGGGTATTGCATCAACTGTCTATATCTGGCGATGGGCAACAACTAGGACCAATGGCAATGGTTACTCCGTCTATCTTATTCCATGCTTTTGTGAACTATGACTACCTGCTGGCACTGTATCTGAACTAAGTGTGTGTGGCCTTAAAACTACTTGCTTCCGCTATGTTAATTTGAACTCGTGTTGTAATAACTTTATGTTCTGAACTACGATGTATTCAACTGTCGTTGCGAACTTTATGTACCATGTGACTATGGCTGCTAAATCAGTACGATCTTGGTTGGAATGATGGTTGGTTGGAAATCCTTCGTGATTTCATAGAATCTTGCGTTGTACGGTCTTAAGTTTGGTAAATTATCTGCCTCGGTGGAAGATTTTCTTACTTAATCTCGTATAATCATGTTGATCCGTTACAGGGCCTCACTAGCTAAACAAAGAAAAAAATGCTATAACTCACAAACCAAAAGTCTAAATTAAATTTCGATTGTACCATTAAATTCGTCTAAATAAATTCTTCAAAACTAGATCACACATGGATATATTTAAATAAATTGACAAGTGGATTCCACAGTTGATAGAGTAGATAGAGGATGGATAGGTGCGGAAGAATTGAGTATAGAGGAGAGAATTTTGCTGACTAGGATATATAGATGATGAATATAGAGGTCTATAAGTGCGGATAGTCTCAGCCATCACTCAATTTTCGAGCCCTTGGACGATGCGCTCAACAGTGCTACTTTCGAGGGGGCTAGTGTGCCCGAGACCATGCGCGGTCGGTTGAGATCTGAGATGCGGACTTGCACTCAAAGAGTCGCATCACCTGTTTCAGTTGCAGATGCATGGGCTGCCTCGCCGTCACATCACCCCCCCTGCATGCACCGTGCATGTAGATTTATTTCTTTATTTTACCTTTCTTTTCTTTTTTATTGTTTTTCATTGCTTCTATTTATTCTCATCATTGTGGTCATCGTGGTCATGTGTTTTTTCTTGATTTCCGACTACAGAGCAAACGGTGTTCTTTTTATTTATTTTTTCTTTTCTTTTTTCTTTCCTTTTTCTTTTCTTTTTTTCTTTCCTTTTTCTTTTCTTTTTTCTTTCTTTTTACCTTTTCTCGTTTGTCTTTATGTTTTCTATAGATTTTATTACTTCTATTTTTCTATTTTATATTACTTAATTTATTTTTCATGTTTTTTATTTTTCTATATTTCATGAGATGCTATGTTCATATAATATAGACATGATGTTCTATGATGTTTTTTTTCGATGTTCACGTGGTATGTAATGTCTTCTGAGATGTTTTTTTTATATTCATTTAGTATACATGCAATGTTCTATAATTTTTTATGTTCTCGTGTTCTATGATGTTTTTTTATGTTCACGTGGTATACATGTGATGTTTGTGTAGTTTACATGTGATATTTATGTAATATAAAATGATACTCTATGATGTATTCGTTGATGTTTTTTATGATGTTCACTTAGTATACATGTGATGTTCAATGATGTATTTAGTGATGTTCACGTAGTATCTAAGCGATGTTTTATAATGTATTTAGTGATGTTCTATGACGTATTTAGTGATGTTCACCTATAATAAATGTGTTGTTCTATGGTATATTTTAGGACGTTGAAAAGTATCATGTAGTCTTCTTTTAAAGTTTTCTCCATTATGGGTTTTTATTTTTTTCTTATTCTTTGCTCTAGATTTTATCATCTTATTTATGTTATGTATTTATTTATTTACTTAATATATTCTATATATTTCTTCAATTTTATTATTTTTATTTTTATTTTTATGCATATTATAATACCAATTGCATGAACCTGTAACTATAATACTACTTTGCTAAACCCATAACATTTTTTCTACGAAGACAGAATATTGTCCTCTAAATCTAGAACATTGGCCCTATTCAATAGATGAAAATGTTCCATCTTCATATGATAAATGTTTGTTAATAAAATTTATCTAAATATATCTATGTGGGATCTTGTTTTAAAGGATTTATTACGAGAAACATGATGGTATAATCAGAATTTAGTTTAGATGTTTGGTTTAGCAGTTATGACTTTTTTTAGTCTGTAGAAACTTACTGCATGCAAATTCTGAGAGCAGCGCTGACCATACATGAGCAGATGCGGTGCGTGAGCTGACATGGGCCGAGGTGGGCCATGCGCAAGTGGACGGGAGCACAGAGCGTGGCGAGCGCGGGTAGACGAACGAGTGTGGGCGGGCGGGAAGCTACAAGCGGGAAAAGATAATTGGCCATTGGCGTGAGGATCCCGTCCGAACGGCCGGTCCTTAGGATGTCTGCACCAGCTCCTGTAAACTCATCCTGTATCAGCTTTTACCGGATCAGCAGTGGAAAAAGGAGCTGCAGCGCAGTCCGCTATGCGCGCTATCCAAGCGGCCTCCGCTATTTCTGGCGCGTAGCGGACATCCTTTAGCGGACAGATGTGGCAGAGAAGAGAGGTGACAGTGGCGGGCCCTACTTTCCCCCATAAAAAATGTTATAACTCACAAACCAGAAAACCAAATTAAATTCCGATTATACCATTGAATTTGTTTCAATTAATCATTCAAAACAAGATCTCACATGGATATATTTGGATAAAATTTATAGAGGATGACAAGTGGGGCCGCTGTTGGTAGTTGGTTATAGAGTATGAGATATAGAGGATGATGGGTGCAGAAGAAACGTATATAGAGGAGAGAACCTTGATGACCAGGACGTATAGAGGATAGAAATAGAGGATGATGAGTGCGGTCAGTCTTAGCAGCCCCGTGGAGTTGGGGACTAGGTACTGCCGCACTTGGCATGATGTCTGATGGGCTATGCTATTGTGCCTCGCTCAACGGTCTGCTCACAGAGCCACAGTGGCGTCGCTGGCCGCTGCTTGTATGCCTGTCCTACCCTATCGTATGGGTTCTGTTCGACTTTTTTATTTTTTAACCTTTTTTTAAAAAATATTTACATTTATGCCCTTGAGTGTCTAAATCTCGTTTAGACCCAGGGATCGGCGGCATGGCCTATGGCTCCAAGACGTGTTACCTCGGCGCTATAGGTCATGGCACCGACCTCATAGGGTTAAAAATAAGATTTAGTCGCTTAGGGGTATAAATGTAAATATTTTTAAAATAGGTTTATATAAAGTAAAAATTTTGGTTCTGCCTCTGCCTATGTCTTCTCCGCCACACTGAGGAGAGGCATTTCAGAGAGGACACGCATGCACTGAAACGAGCTCGAGGAAGTTACTTTTGTGGGCTTTTTGTAGTGTCCTTTTAGAGTGGAAATCATGGGTGTAGTGGAGTGGAGTGGAACCTCTGGTTTCTGTTTGGTTGGTGGAGAGGCAAAGAGAAACACTATTAAACAGGTTTATTACTCGCTTCAAGCGTCCTAAGGTCCTATTTTGAAAGGTCAATTTTAGATTAAAAAACGGTGTAAAATACCAGTCCAAAAGATTTTCAGGTCTAATCCTAGAAAGTCTGCTTGAATGGGTTGTATTTGAAATCAACTTACACCGGTAACAAGCATTTACACCAGATAAAATATAATCACCTGTTCAACCCATACTTAAAAAAAATGATTGAAGTTGGGCTCTCCTCCATCGCTTCGTTCCGCTGTTGCCGATACCCAATCTGTCTCGCCCTTGCCTCAATTCGCGTCGCTGATACCTGCACTGCATGACCTCGTTCTGTGCCGACAATCTCCATCCGTTGTATGCCTGAACCCTGAACCCTGAATCCAAGTTAAGGCCGCGTGAAGGGCAACGAATCTGTGGCGGCGGCCATTGTGAAAGCGGCGTCGACATCCGTGGGAACTCTAATCCCACGATTATTTACTGCTGAGGCTTCGGTTGGCGAACGGCAGCGCTGCGAGGACAGCTGCGTCGATGCTTTAGGCAGGGCCACAGGTATCGTGGCCGTGTGGCAGGGAGAATGCGCCGAACAAGCAAGCTGCATGGCCAGCGGCGAGCTCGTCCGGCCATGGTTTCCTCTATTTCTTCAATTTTTTTAGCTTGACCGTTTTAGTATCTATAAGTACTGGCTGCTCGGTTGTTAGCCTGTGATTTCGGTGGCCATGTGTTGAAGCTAGAATCGGCTCTGTGTATAGATGGGCAACGGGCCGGCACGGCACGGCACGGCACGGCACGGTGGCGGGCCAGCACGGCCCTTATGTTGTCGGGCTGAGGAAGCACGCGGCCCTGCGGGCCGTGCCTACCAGGCACGTGGGCCTAGCATTCGGCCCAGACACGGCACTATGGGCCTCTTTCGTGCCGTGCCAGCCCGCAAGAGCCTGCAAGAATTAGCAGGCCGGGCCGGCCCATAGCCCAACAAAACAAAAAACACAGCTCCAAACTCCAATTTTTCAACAGATTCTTCCTTTTCACTCACACAAGTCACTAAAAACAGTTACATAAGCTGATAAGCATGAAAACAGCTACATAAGACATGATTACATGAACATGAAGACAAGGAAATAGATAACTTGAACTTAATATTATCAGAATGAGCTGTTTGTGCAATGCTGCCTCATTAAAAACCTTTCTAGATAAAACTCACCCTTGTGAGAAACCCTAGAAAGGAAAAGAGTACAGCCAGCTCTAAATTGTCTCAAGTTATTACAGTTCCAGACCATTGTTCAAATGTTTACTGCTCCCTATTACACAAGTGAGTGAGAGACAACAGCAAGTCCAATCTCAACTCACACAAAACCCCAAAAGCTGAGTCACCACCTTCTTCACACCTCACTCACCAGCATCAGCAGCTGCAGCACCACCTTGATCATCAAGAAACAACTCCTTGAAGGCTTCCTGGAGGTCTCTGTCGTCAGCAGCTTCATGTTGCTCCCTCTTCTCTCCTAACTCCCAGTCCTTCAAGCAGGCCAGCATCTCAACAGTTTCAGGTGACAAGCGGCGACGCCTTTCTTCAATGATCCTGCCACACAAGCTAAAGCAAGATTCTGATGATATTGTAGACACTGGTACTGCCATGATATCTTTGGCCATTATAGATAAGACAGGATAGGTCAGTTTGTGGTCACGCCACTAAAGAAGAATGTCAAAAGTATCATCATAAAGGGTCACATTGTCACTGTCCAGATAGACTGAGAGCTCAGATCTAGCAGAAGCAGATGAACATGAAGGGGTGGCACTACCAGGGGGAGGACCAACAACACCTGAATCTCCAAAGATTCTTCCCCGTGACAGCCCCCTCCTACCTGATGGGTTTGATGGCTGTGCAACCCTTTGATTCCTAGCTGCACCAAACTTCCTGTCATACTTGTCAAATAGTTTGTACAATTCTGCTTTGACATCATCATAATAAGTAGTGTAGACAGAACCAGTAGCTTCAGCAAGTAAATTCAAAACATTATAGAAACCTCTCATCTTTGCTCTAGGGTCAAGAATGAAAGCAAATGAGTATAACAGAGGTATGTTTGCCCAGTACTTAAGGAATTTATGCTGCATAGGGTAGACAAACTGTCTAAGACTCACATCCCTTTCATTTTCATGCAAATGAGTAGCAATTTCTAACACATGGTGCAGAACAATTGGACTGGTAGGATAGTAAACACCAGACAGAGTAACTGTGCAGTCATAAAATAGTTCCAGGAACTCCAACACCTTTCCAGCAACATACCAGTGATTGGATGTCAACAAGGCAGATCCATAATTTGAATTAATGAACACAGAGAAGACATCACTGTATGGAAGCAAATGTTTCAGCATAAGATAAGTAGCATTCCATCTAACATCCATGTCCAGTGCAAACTTCCTGGGCCTAACACCTCTAGCAATGCAATAGTTCTTAAACATAGCAATTCTATTATTAGAGGAATTCAAGAAATTAATTGCAGTCCTAAAATCTTCCAGGAAAGGTTTCAACCTCTTGAGCCCAGACTTAACAATAAGATTGATGATATGACAGGCACAGCGTTGATGCACTAGAGTATAAGTTCTCTGATTAGGATCAGTATGCTCAGGTGCAGGATCAGGACCTAAATAACCAGCAAACAAAGGTGACAAAGTTTCCATAGCCTTAGCATTAGAAGAAGCATTATCAAGAGTGACAGAAAAGACCTTATCAATCAAACCATACTCCTCAACCACAGCCCCAACTCTTTCAGCAATGTTTTCACCAGAATGTTTAACTTCAATCAACCTAAGACCAATAACCCTTTTTTGCAGCTCCCAATCAAGATTCACATAGTGAGCAACTACACTAATGTAGTCCTCCTTAGCATTACCAGACCAAATATCAGATGTCAAAGCAACACATGATGCAACAGAGAACACATGATGCAGCAACTCACGACGCTCATTAAACTGCTTACCAAGATCTCTAGTGGTGGTCCTTCTAGAGCTCTTAATAAACCTAGGGTTATGAGCACGTTGAATGTATTCCTCCCATGCAACAGTTTCACCTATGCCTAGTGGAAGATCAAGCCTAGCAATCAGCCTACACAACTCATAACGAGCAACAGCAGGATCATAATTCCAGTTGTGCACAGAACCATCGGGATTAAAAGCAATTCTGGACTGAATCATAGCATCCCTAGCAGCCTTAGCCTTGCAAGATTTCTGGTGCCTAAGCAAGTGACCAGTACCAGCAGAAGATCTAGCACTTAATGTGGACCTACAGATCTTACAGGTAGCTTTTGTTCGAACCTTCTCACCATTGATTTCCTCAATGACCTCATCAAAATCAACCCAGACATTGGAGGTGGACTTACGCTTACCAAGAGAAGAGGTAGGAGTACGAGTACTATGATCATTACTGTTGGTGTTCGACATCACTGGGTTGGCAGACCCGGTGGCCGTTGCTGCAGCGTCGTTGGCACCGTTCACATCGATACCGAACAACGCTGCAGCGTCCTCAGTGAGGTCGTCGTCATTCTCCACCTCTGAGGGCAACAACGCCGCGTCCACATCATCGTCGCCCCTGGCAGGATGGACACCGTCATCCGCCATGGCAACCGTGGCCGCGGACAGCTTCCTTCTAGCCCCGTTCCTCGACGGTGCGCGGGGTGGGGGTCGCCTCGAGCTCATGATCCTAGAGCTAGAGCTAGAGGAAGCAGCATCGGGGACTGACACCGACCTGCACAACAGCACAAGCACAAACAGAAGAAAAGAATCAGATCAGAAGCAGATTAGGATTAGGGATCAGATCAGAAGTAGATTAGGGTTAGGGATCAGATCATAAGCAGATTAGGCATCGACATCAAAATCTAGATTAGGTCTTCCTCAAAGACCTCATCAAAATCAACCCATCAAAATCAAAGATCTAGATTAGGGTTAGGGTTCCTTCTTACCTACGCAACCGGAGCCCGGGGCCAAAGAAGACGGCCACCCAGCAGAGTCGAGAAGACGACCACACTATCAGCAAGACGGCAAGCGGTGGCGGATAAAATGGATGGAAGGAAAACTCACATGGTGACCGAGGGGAGGACAGAACTAGGATAGCGAGAA
Organism: Saccharum spontaneum; assembly: GCA_022457205.1. Lineage (NCBI taxonomy): Eukaryota > Viridiplantae > Streptophyta > Magnoliopsida > Poales > Poaceae > Saccharum > Saccharum spontaneum. Next base: position 22,138,784 of record CM039600.1, on the reverse strand, counting down.
AGGAGGGGATCAGGCCTGACAGACAGGGAGAGCGGCGTCGGCGTGTGGTGCTTCCGTGTTGGTGGCGAACGACGAACGAGATCGGCGACGGGCGACGGCGGCGTGTGGCGGAGCGAGTGAGGTTAGTGAGTGAGCGAGGCGAGCGGCTCTGCGGCTCAGCGGCGGATTGGAATGGCCGAATGCGATTTAGGGTTAGGGATGGGAAGGAACTGAGGAAGGGGGCCGGTTTATATATGGTTAGGCTAGTGGGCTGCCAATTCTTGGGCTGTGGCCATTTTGGCCTGCTAGGGGAGGGGATGAGGCTGGGGGGCACCGGGCCGCTACCGGGCCTTCCCTATTTAGCGGGCTGTGCCGTGCTAGCCCACGGGCTTGGAGTCTGGCCCAGGCATGGCCTGCTCTTCGGGCCGGGCTAGCCCAGGCCCGTTGACTACCGGGCCGTGCCAGGCTTGGGCCGGGCCAAAATCGCGGGCTTCGTGCCGGGCTCGCGGGCCCGGGCTTCATGCCCAACTTTAGCTCTGTGATCTATCGCTCTGCTTGAAATTCAAGTGGTAAACAGCCATTTCCAGAGGTGTAAAAGTTACATGCATTCCGATGGTTTAAAGAATTTGGAAGCATCCAAACAATGCTAAGCAACAGATGAGGCCGGTGCGTCCGTACGCCCTAGTGGCCCTACACAAACTGCTATGATCTTCCTGTGCCGGGATGCCCCCAAAACGCCAAATGGCCAACGGCTCTGGATGCCATTTGCCGCAGTGGAGGTGGGAAAAGCCGTGCGCGCCGCTGCGTGCTTGCGTGCGTGACCACGGTCCATGGAGGCCGGCAGCTGCGCGCGCTGGGGCTTCCGAGCAGCGCGTGTAGACTTACCAGCGAGGTTGCTGCCGGGCACAGAAGCCTTAGCGGCGAAGGCTTCCCTGTGCGTGCATTGCGCAGCCAGCCAGTGGCTGGCAGTGTGGCACTGGCACTAAACGTTGGCTTGTGCACGCCAGCCAGCGGCTGCAGGTTGGAAACCACTATGCTACTACCTCTGCGCTCTGCGTCTGCGTGCTACCTTTATTTTGTTACCCACCAGGCCACCAGATCAAAGGGCCGGTCATCTATGGTTATATTTTCAGCTCCCTGCTTCAATTGAGGTGTATTATATGTAACTCTAAAACCTGGCTAATGCCTCCGTCCAGAGAAGGGATGGCTTCATCTATGGTTATATTTTCAGCTCCCTGCTTCAACTGAGGAATATCATATGTAACTCTAAAATCTGGCTAATGTCTCCGTCCAGAGAAGGGATGGCTTTCATCTATGGTTATATTTTCAGCTCCCTGCTTCAACTGAAGTATTCATATGTAACTCTAAAATCTGGCTAATTAGGAACAAAGCTCTGCGACTGTGATTGCATTTGTCGTCCATGTTTTCCCTTTTTGCCGGTGCAAAGAATTACCATATGCATCATCATGCATGTAAAGTAGCAACGTGACAAAGCTCTGCGATTGCATTTTGCATCAAATCGAACATGTGACAATATAAATATTTTTTTGAAAGAAACCCAAAATATAAATATATAATGAGCGTTTCCCCGTAATTGCCAAGAACAAACCAAAGAATGAAGTTAAGGACACCGGAAAAGGGAACTCTGTTGAGCGCTTTTGCTTGCCAACTGTTGCGCACGAGCTGGGAGTAGGGAACGGACGGGGCGCCGGCCGCATCAGGGCAGGATCAAATCGGCGACCCCATAATAACTGGGTCTTTCGCTGGACCATGCATGCATGATGCCACCCAGGCTCCGTTTGTTTTCTGAGAACGCAACGCGCACACACAGACACGATGGCATCCATCGACTTTAACTCCGTGCTAGCTTTGCATGCATGCATGCGTGCCCACCACCTTTAGTCACTTGTGTTACGGCCGCTTTTGCCGCTTTCGCCAACCTTTGTTAGAGCATCTCCAAGAGTTTGGCAATTTTCATTTGGCAAATCTTGTGTTTTGCCAAGTTGTAAAAAGATATGTCAAGTAAAAAAACAGTCTCTCTCCAAGAGTTTGGTATAATTCACTTGCCAAACCCAGATCTAACTTACATCAGGAACCCTGAGGGAGAAACAAAATTATGTTTATGCCCTTCCACCTCTTAAAAACTTACATCAGGAACCCTGAGAGAGAAACAAAATTATTTTTGTGCCCTTCCACCTCTCTCGTACATACGGATGCCAAGTCCGTTCCGCGCGCGCATATTTGCGCGTGCGAGGCCGGTGGATGGCAAGTTGCCAAGAATGCCAACCTCATTTGCCAAGCTGTTGGAACCCAAATTTTCTCATTTTGCCAAAATTGAAAGGATGCCAATCTCATTTGGCAAACTCTTGGAGATGCTCTTACGCCCGGTATTATATTTTCATCTATTTGCGCGCCTATTCCTTAGCGGTGTCATGTTAAACCGGTTGCTTTTGATTCTAGTGTAACCCTGAAGCTTCTGGTAGCACATGTGCAGCACAAAGCCCACTTGCTGACCTCCTCCTCCTGGCCCCCTGCCCCTCCGGCCGGGCGACCTCGATATATACCCATGGCGTCCCACTGGCCAAACTCCATGTCCAACCATCCAACAACACACGCCTAGTCCTAGCTAGCTAGTACTGTGATTACTACCGTCACATCACATACACCGTCCACAAGAATCTCTCCTCCAGGCTCCACCAGCTGCAGTTCGTTGCAAGCAAGGCCAACAAACAAGATGAAGAGCAAGGCGTCGACGTTCTTGAAGTTGAAGCAGATGGTGTCGGCCATCGTGGCGGCGGTCAAGTCCAAGTCCACGGCGGTGCGCGTCAAGACCAGCGCGCTCAAGACGCGCCTCCTCATCTTCGGCATCCTCCGCAACAAGAAGCTGCTCATGACGGCCATCAACCACAAGATCCACGCCATCATGGGGCAGCAGGAAGCAGCAGCAGACGGCGGCAACAACAAGGACGGCGGCGGCCAGAAGCGCGGCGCCGGCGGCGGCGACAGTGACGAGGACGGCGGCGGCGGCAGGAAGGCCATCGTGCTCTACCAGCCCCCCGCCAGCTACAGCTTCTCTTCGGAGCTCGGCGCCCACGAGGTGGAGCCGGAGGTGCAGGAGGAGGACAGCGACGACTACCTGACCCACTCGCTGTTCGCCGAGGAGGAGGACGACGAGGAGGACGAGCTGGTGAACGCGCCGGGGTCGGTCATCGACGTCATGCGCGACGCCAGGGAGCGGGAGGCCGGCGAGGGCGCCGAGTTCAGCCTCGAGGACGAGATCGACCACGTCGCCGACGTCTTCATCCGCCGCATCCACCGCCAGCTCAAGCTGCAGAAGCTCGACTCGTTCAAGCGACTGTGCGAGATGCTCGAGAGGAGCACCTGACGATCGATGATGATCGCATCGCAGGCATCTTGATTGGCATCATCCATCCGTACGTACGTGCTGCCAATGAATTAGTAACCAGCTCTATGAATAACTTGGGTATCGATTGAAAATTTGCATGCATGTAAGTAGAAGGAATAAAGGTGGCATGGAGAGGAAGATGCTTTTCTTGATGCAGGGTTTAAGTACAAGGGATGATGGAAATTGTACTTTGACTAATTAAATTAATCATCATGTTCTTTTGTTCTTTGGGGATTCATGTGCTTAACTTTCCAAAAACTCAATAAAGTGGTAAAAGAAACCGAGTATGTGGACTGGACACCAGATTTATTAAGACTCATCGTCTGCGTGTGTCTTGTCACAGCTCACATATGGATTTCTTTCGAAAAGGTCAGCTAAATATCTACGCTTTTCAGGGAACGAACATTCTTATTATAGCATAACAAAAATGAATTTCAATTCTTTTTTTCTTCTTTATGGAAAGAGAAGGAATAGACCACACAACAATATATGCACATGGTTGAAATGGAATCTAACATGGAGCAAGCTAGGCCAATTTTAATTATGAACGGTGATCACAGTTCACAGAAATTTGGTTGGTATAGATCGATCGGTTAACGCTACTATGCTCTTTTTCTGAAAGGAAATTAACGATCTAATCAAGTTTCGTCACAGACAACGAACACAACACGTGTATATATATGACTGTTCCAGTAGGCCTCGAACAAAAGCAATCGTGCGCGGAAGACATGGCGGACTGGTGACTACACATGCATGACAAACAAAAGTGCTCTGTTTGCCACCCTGCTTTGAGTCAAAAGCACACCATAGCTGTACGCCGGCCTGTACGATCGAAGCAGACACAATACACAATAGCTTATTGGACGCCCAACTCTAAACATCTGTTTGTTCACCGACACGTTTTCCGCCGCAATAACGATATGGGTCGAGCGTCCGTCCCGTGACTTCCTGTCCGGACATGACTCATCCTCATCCACTCATCCACATCGCTCGCGTGACTTTCCGTCCGGATCTCGTGGGTCATCCTTATCCACTCGCCTGCATTGCTCACGCCGCTCTGTGTTGTGTACCCCGCTCGCAATCGCAGGACGGATTTTGCCTGAGCCGCTTACCGGCACCGCCCCCGCCCGAGCCGCGCGCCCCCCGCCTGTACTCGCGCCCAGGGTTTTTTTACCGACCGGACAGCTCAAACCGCCGGCCTCCGGTTCCGGTTTACCGGTCCAGTTTGCCGGTAACCGGTCGGTAACCGGTCGAATTTGAATTTGAATTCAAATTCGCCTTCGGTTCGGTTTGCGACCGGTTTACCGGGCGGTTTGAGCGGTTTACCGCTCGGTTTGAGAGGTAACCGCTGTAAACCGTTTGGAATTTTCTTTTTTCTTTGCCCGTGGCGGTTTGTAGCGGTTTGTGCCCGGCTTACCGAGTGGTTTGTAGCGGTTACCGCGTTTTGTGCCCGTGGCGGCCTAATGGGCCTCATGGGCCTTAACGGGCCGGGACCGGGATTTTTCTTTTTCTTTTTTTTTTCAAACTTCTATACGTATAAATAAATACTAAACGAACTTGAATTTGAAAAAATTTTACACCATTGGCTTCTATAAATCATGAACTATTTTTAAGAATTTTTTTAGCATTTTTTTTTCAAATTTTAAATTTGAATTTGGGGAATACCTAACCGGACCGGACCGGAACCGGTCCGGCCCGGTAAGCCCGGTAACCGCGGTAAACCGCGGCTTACCGCCCGGTAGAAATAACCCTGCTCGCGCCTCCCGTTGCGGCTGCGCTCCATCCACCTGCCGCGGCCACTGCCGAAGTCCGTGCCACCGATGAGCTCCGCACCAGCGACCTCCGCGCACTTCGTGGCATCGAGCTCCACGTCGGTGTTGAGCTCCACAACGACGAGCTCCATTCGTCCGAGCAGTAAGGTGACATTGCGCTTGCTCTAAAATCGTATGTTGCAAGCGTATGTTTCAAGTGTTTCATATGTCTCAGAGGTATATTGCAATTATTTCATGTGGATGTTGCAAAAGTAGATCGAGATGTTGCATATGTTGTAATGGTTATACACGTATGTTACAAAGGCTTGTTTCCAATGTTTCATCTGTGTTTTCGGATATATGTTGCGAGTGTGTTTTATCTGGATGTTGCATACTTCTTACAAATATGTTGTAAGTGTTTTATCTGGATATTGCGTATGCTTTGCAATGGTTTCGAGTGTTTTTCCAGGTGTTTTTTTGCAAGTTTTTCAGAAGCATGTTTCATGTGTTTCATCTGTCTTCAGACCTATGTTGCAAGTGTTGCATCTCAATATTTCAAAAGTACATCGGGTGTTGTGTCTCCCTCATCGCTTTTTCTGCTGCCTCACCTCGGTGTCTTCTCCTCCGGGCGCCAGCTAGGCATCTGCCGCCCCCTACTCCTCTTCTTAATGCTGGTGACGTTGGGGGCGGCGTGGGAAACTTACGCCTGAAGCGGATGGGGGGCAGTCCCCGCGTCGCATGCACGTGCCGAAAGCGAAGGGGCGCGGGCAGGAAGCTGGATGGGGCTTGGGTGTCACGGAAGCGGGCACGGGCCCCTACGTGCGCGCGGACGCACGAGAATGGAGCAGCAACCATCGGCGTCCGGGCGCTAGCAAAGCCCTTTCTGCCATTGTAAAGCCTAAGAAAGTTTAGCACATGGATGAATCTTGCTAGATTGACGCCGCGTCAGCTTCAGTAAATGATAGGGTCAAGTTTTACGAACAACATATACTGTGAATTTTATTGTGGTTGGTTCACCCTGACAAAAGAGACTAAAAATTCGTCTTTTGCATCAAATAACGATCGGGCAAGAAAAAGAATCTGAGAAGCACGGATAGAAAAAAAAAAGTTCAAAACCGAAATTGAAGGAATATCGATAATTTCACTTAGTATGGCTCTCGCCCGACCCCTTGACGCCTCCTCCCCCTCCGCCGCTGCCGTGCCACCCACCCTTCAACCCAAGGCCCCAAGCCCAGATCCCACCAACCTAACCCTAGATCTGTGTACCCTGCAAGCCAATCTATCGATGAGAAAGATTTCCTTCACAGTTTGCTTATGAGTTTTTGGACCGGCAGTGAAGGTCAGTTTTGTAGCCGTGGCTGTTCACACAGTTGTGCATAAAGAATAAACTAAAGTAAGTCGCACGAGCAGAAGAATCAGAGAAGAAAATAAATTATAGCATGCAATAAAATTATTCGACAGTTCTGTCCAGCCAAAATATACTGAAATCAAAATCAGAGAAACTCATGGATCGGAAGATTTAACGCAAGAACTCATGAGGTATCAGTCCTGGCGACGTTTCGCCTCCCTCCGGGCGGCGTTCACCTTGTCGTAAACGTACGCCAAGTCAGCTTCTGCCTGTTGTGGGGTGAGCCAGAACGAGAAGCCGCCTCCCTCTGGCAGCGGCTGGGGCTGCGGCTGCTGCCCCACGCCCGTGAAGTAGTTCACCTCAGCTAGTTGGGCGGCAACGTCCAACGATCCAAATGCCACCACGCCCTGGCGGAAGTCCTTGTCGGGTTCCCGCGGCACGATGCCAGAGGGTGGCCGTCTCGCCTTGGGAAGGTGCGACGACTGGGCGGCCGGTTCCCGGACAATAAGCCTCGAAGAAGAGCTCGACGCGGCAGCTGCGCGATTGTTGGCATAATAGGACGAGTTGCCGGCGGCCGGACGTTGTTCGCTGCTGCCGCCGATGACGAGCGACGATGAATGCTTGAAGCGGATGAACCTGGTGGAAGTTGGTGGGGCCACAGATGCTGATGCCTTGTCGTCGTCCTTGCTCGACGAGCCACCAGCTTCCGTGCTCTTCGCCGCCGCCGCCGCCGGCGCGCGCCTCTGACTGCGGTGCGCTCCACCCGTGCGCGCGGCGGGCTCTGTCTCTGTCTCTGTGGCGGCGCCCTCGGCGTCGATCTTCGACCGCGCCGCGGTAAATTCTTGAGGAAGAGCATCATTCACGTTGTGCTTCCTCCTCTTCGGCCTGTGGTCACGGTGGCCTATCACCGGCGACGACGACCGCGACGAGGGGTGGACATGGATGGCTTCGTCGCTCAGGCTGACAACGCCCGGGTCGAGTGTTTCCTCCGGCGGCATGGTGATGGCGCGATCGATCAAAGCGAGGTGTCACGACTTTTTTTTTTGGAAGGAAACAAAAGAAGCTGTTGTGTCCCAATTACACAGTAGTACAAATATATAAACTGCACCGTACGCCGTACAAGTAGTGTCCGACCGTATTTCCGTAGGGCAAACCAACGAGTCCCGGTCGGAGACAAACACGCGGTCCGAGCTTTTGTGTCAGGTTTATTTCGGCCGCGGACCACAGGTACATGTTTCTTCTCCTGGGCTAAAAAAAATCACAGGCCCACTAATAAATTTGCATGCTTTTCTATGGCAAGTGGTTTATTTGGTGTTTGACTTCGAACCACCAACAAGAAGCATACATTTTTTTCATAATAGTTGGTCTAAATCGGAAGGCAAGAAACATAATTACCTATTACTAACTGGGGCTGCTTCTCTTTCGTGGTTGACTCACAAGGAACGATTTTGTTTTTAACAATGGTCACCCAAAAAGATTTTTGTAGGTTCTATTCAGGAGATGCACTATCTTAGTTGGGCTTAACTACAACGCTCAAATGATTACAAAGATCAGATTCGTGAGACATGCAAATTACTTGAGATAATTGCCATATAGTTTTTTTTGGTGTGTCTAATGGATGGTCTTTTATGTATCGTCTCAGTTCTAGTTCAAAACCTTGTAGTCTCCTATACCTAAATATGAGATTTCCACTAAAGTATTTCTCTAGCTTCTTGTGCTGCCACGTCATCAAAATTTGTTTCACATCCGAATTCATCTTCCACCAATCAAGCATTCGGACGGCCATGCAGGACGAGTGGGTGACTACTCGTTTCTTCTTCCTCCCATCCAACATGCATCATCGTTTTTAATGGTATTGATAAGGCCAGTCTCAGTGGGAGTTTCACTAGAGTTTCATTTGTATTTAATAGCCTGCCACATATGCATTTTTGATGACATGTCAACGTTTTAATGAAGAAAGAGAAGAATTGGGTTTCATGGGGATAAAACTCTCTTGGCACAGTTACCAACTCTCTATGAGTCATAGAATTAAATGTCTATGAAACTATGGAATGAAACTTTCCATTGAGAGTGTGTGTTTCATCCGAGTTTCATTTTATTCTATATGACATGGCAGTCTTGAAAACAACAAAATGAAACTCTCCACTGAGACTGGCCTAACTGGCAGGCGAGCACTGCTGGATATCAAAAGACGCTTCGGCTTCCCTTCCAATCGTGCCTCGGTTTTCTTCCGATTCCCCGAGCTATATAAGGGCATGTACAGCCCATAGACTGAGGGCTGTCTGCAAGTTCTTGAAATTTACAATATAGACAGCTAAACAGACAATTCGTACAACCCACAGATAAGGGTTGTCTATTTGATTGTCTACAAGTTATTTAATGCTTTATCCTGTGGAGCTTGCTTCTCCTGTGCGGCGGCATGCTGGATCCCGCGCCTTGGCGCCTGTAGACGGCAATCCCGTACATCGCGTCTTTCTCCGGGCGACATGGCCTGGGAGCACGAGCCGTCGTCGTCGACTCGCAAGACGACAACCTCGCCTCGATCCCAGCTCGCGAGGGGGGTTTTTGCAAGATGCACGAGACACAGACGGGTCCAGACGACGCGCTGTACATGCCCTAAGGTCAGTCGCAATGCTAATTTCATATCTCAGTTTCCAACACACTTATATTTTGAAAACAGTACAGAAGAGTTTCATCCCCATGAAACTCTCTCTGCTCCCATGAAACTTTTATCATCTCTCTTCATTAACACAGTGTCATATCAGTATATTTAATGCCCATAAAACTCTATGAAATCTTCATTGAGACTAGCCTAAGTACTCCCCCTCTGTTGGTTCTTGATCAGCGTAGGGAAGCCACAAAGACCAAGGAGCACCTACCGACCCCGCCTAAATCAAATGAAGATAATTTTTTATATAGATATTGTAGATCTTGTTCAGATGTACAATTTTTTTAGTTTTGAGTTTTTTTTTCATTTGAGATCCTTAAAATGCTTAAAAAAATTAATTATATATTTAGATTTGAGGGTATTTTTGACTTTTTACGCCCACAGATGGACACCGTTAGAGCCGAATCTGACGGAAGTGACGTGGAGGGCAAAAGAGTTCAGAGCAGTGGCACATATGAGAACTTAACTTTTTAATGGCTCGTGGGTAATTACCAAATTTTATAATGGCACACAGGTAAAACCCTCTTTCTTTTATCAATGGTCATCTAAAAATATTTTGTAGGTTCTATCTCTTTCTTTTATCAATGGTCATCTAAAAATATTTTGAAGGTTCTATTTACAGGATGCACTGGCTTCGGTTCTAGGCTCAATTACAATGCTCAGATGATTGCAAAGATCAGATTCATGAGGCATGCAAATTACTTGAAATAAGTGTCAGTCTTTTTCATCTAATGAATGGTCTTTTGTGTACCATTTCTATCCTAGTTCAAAACCTCGTAATAAGTTTAATTTTTGGGTGTGTTTTCTTGTTTTTTTTTTGTAGACTGATGTTTCTTTTCGAAGAAGGCTAAAGCCAAAACTATTTTCCCTTTTCTAACAAAAGAAGCGCTTCACGACAAACTTTGCACTTTATTCAGATCATCCCGCTATTTGTATAGAAAAAAGACCAAATAACTGTGGATGCAAGGGGTTCATCTAACTTCATCCTTATCACCTTATGTTTAATAATTTTATAAATACTAATAAACATGCCCGTGCACTGCAACGGGATCCAATACGTAATGATTTGTAGCACGGGTCATGAGTTCGAGTCAAAAATTAAATTAATTTAATGGTAAAAATCTTTGTTTCTTAAGGAGTCCCAGATTAAAATGGCTGTGATATCTTATTTATTATTTGTTTTTACTCTTATTATATTATTAGAACACGAAAAAACCAGGTGGAGAAAACAATGAAAACAAAATCAAAAAAGTCGAGCCAGTGTAAAAACATCCACGAGAAAAAAAATCTAAGCATACTCGAAGCCAATAAAGTAGAAAACAGTCATGACAAAAATTGGAATATACTCTAGAAAAGAAAAAATATAACATATTCGGAGCCAAGCAAAAAGCATCCAAATGAACGTAAAGCAGCACGTACTCGGAGCAAGTAAAAATGGACAAACCGAAAAGGGTGAAAAAAGAACAGAAAAGAAACAAAATAAAGAAATTATATCCTTCTTTCATCTTTATTAGATTTCTATTCTTATATTTTTGTATTTGATTAAGATTCCTATTCCGGTTACTAGAAGTTGGAGAGATCTAATTAGATTAAGATTCCTAGTTGTCCATATTAGTATATTCTTCCTATTTGGATGAATGTTCCTATTGACTCGAAATCGAAGAGATCTAATTGGATTAAGATTCCTAGTTATATAAAAAGAAGGGCTATAGACGGTTTTCCACATCCACGAATTTAGTTAAGGGATGACCGGACCAAAAATAGGTGGAGAGAAATTTTGCCTCTTTATTATTAGGTATAGATATAGATATACTACATGAACAAATCATTTGTTTTATAGCTTGTAGTTGCACTTGCTCTTTCTTGTACGGGCCACAGCGCACGTGCACTCGCGCCCCCACAAGAACCGGCCCAGAGAAACATAATCGATTCTCATTTCCCCATAGGCCCAGAGCCAGACGCAGCGTAGATTGCTGCAAGTCGCTGGCCAGGCCTTAATACGTGTGTAGGTGTCGGTACTAGCAGTATAGGGGTACCCATAATCAACGATAAAAAAACGAAATACTAATACACCAGCACAGCAAAGCCAAAAACAGTAGACGATACACCTCGACTACGTTCCGATTCGCACAAGGCCGGCTCGACGGAACGTCTCGACCGCGCTCCGACTCCGACTCGTACGAGGTACCCTCGGCGGGACGCCTCGACCGCGTCGCGGTTCGTACGAGGCTCGCTCGACGAGGCATCTCGACTACCGGCCAACTCCGACTCGCACGACCCCGGGTCGAATCACTCGACCCATCTTACCCACCTACTCTGAGTCAAAAGTCAGAACATTTAATGCAACTACCTACTACCCCCCACCGCCATGGCTACAGCTGCGATCGACGTGGGAACAATACCTGTGTCAGTCCTCACTTTTTTACCGCCCATCCCGGGATGGGAGGTGAAAACCTGTCACTGTGCACGCCTTACCGCGCACTGTTTCACCACCAACCACCCTCGATGAAGGAAACGACAAGGTCCGTATCCCACAATCTCGGGGATTCAGCCTTATCCACCCAGCCTCGACCCAGCCTCGACCCAGCCTCGACGCCCACCACCGGTTAGCAGGGAAGAAAGGCCGACGTGGCACAGGACTCAGGGTCTTTTCACTGTCTCATCCTCGACGTCATCACAGTGTCTAGGGATGGCCAGCCATTCCTGAGGCACGTCGCTACAGCCACCCCCACAGGGATCGACAAAACTTCACCTCAAGACACCCCAGCGTCCCGGCCTCCTCTTACCCTATAAAAGGGCAGGTCAGGGCTCTACAAGGAGGCAAGAAGCAAGTCTGAAGCCAAGTGCTAGCAAGCAAAGGCACACAACTCAGAGATCAACATCTCAAGCAACCACCCTTGTACTCTTTTTCTCCCTTTGAGACTTGGGCTCGGCGCCTTCTCTCACAAGCTTATAACCCCTACGCAAGCAGCTCGGTGCAAGGAAATACAAAACTCTCCCCTCCCCGCTGGACGTAGGGTCTTCTTTTGCCCGAACCAGGATAAACCTCCATGTATTCCCCTTGCATCACCATCCAGGTTAGGGACACGCAGCACTCACTCGTCGGCTTAGGACCCCCACGGGACCAAACACCGACAGTTGGCACGCCAGGTAGGGGAAGCTGCGTGCCAACATCGTTTTCCCACCATTTTCCTGGATGGCTGACCCCGAACGCTCTCTCTCGTTGGCCACGGTGATCTGGTTTGGGAGTTTGGAGTTCATGTCGCTTGGCCACGACTACGACATGGTCCTCCTCCCGCCCAGGCACCCGACCGATGAGGACCACGAGCTCTCCCAGCCTGGGGGAGCACTGCGCCGGTACCGTCGCTCTCGTTAGGCACGAGCCGCCAGACGATGATGAGCCCGGTGCAACCGCCGTCATCACCTCACGGAGGGTGGTGGGATTCCCCGATCCGGCGCCTCTCAGCCAGACGCCAACCTAGATTTCCTTACTAAGGGTCTGTGTAGGATGAGCTTGGCTGAGGGTAAGATGCCGATAGGAAGTTCCGCTGCTCCCCCGTCCGGTGCGACACCGCCACCACCCGGTCCGACTACACCGGCACAAGGAACGACGCCTTCATCAGCATTCCTGTTTGGGCTAGACTCGGTTGCCCGGGCATATGCTTCCTCTGTGAGCACTAGCATGAGCGCTTACGAGGAACTCCCCGGACACCATCTACGCTCCACCCTGGACCTTGTTGCATCCACGCCGGCTTCCGAGTACCTGGGCTCTACGGAGACCCCAGAAACGGAGCCCCGTGCAACTACTTCCTGACATTATGACCCCAGAGACAGATGGCCTCACATGCACCCATCATACTACTATTTCGGCGCTCCTGACTTCGACTCTACCGATGACACCTACGATCCGACTCGTGAGTGCTTCAACATCGACGAGGTAAGCACGTCGGATTCGGCGGACGAGGAACCCGTCGAAGGAAGGAACACGCCACCTCATGTCGAGCTACCTGACGAGCGGGACGAGGCTCAACTCCTTGCGGATCAAGGAATGTAGCTCGAGCAAATCCGCGAGTTGCAGGACATGCTCGACGAGGAACGAGAAAACCTACGCCTACTCCAACAAACCCTCGAGCATGAACGTGCGGCACACGCACATGGCGGTGGAGCTCGAGAAAGAGCTCGTGACGTCAATCGTCGCATCACCGAGGATCAGGTGGTCGATCCAGCCAGAACATTGTCACCGCTGCCATGCTCCTCCGTAACATGCCCGAGCGATCGAACCCTGACACTCGTCGAGCCTGAGATGAAATCTGAGAACTCCTCGAGACCGCTGCTATGCAGCAGGCCGAGAGCTTTGCCTCAAGGCAACGCGGGCCAGCCTTGGAGCGGCTCGCCGAGCCCTCCTGACAGGAGAGAGAGGCCTCGGTTCATCCCGAGCATACCCAACGGAACCGGGCGGCCCCTGCCCCTGAGCACGTCGCCGACAACCGTGAACCTCGAGACACCCGTGGCAACATCATCGAGCGCTGCACGTGCAAATACGGTGACGGTGTAGCTCGTGGTTACCGCGTGCACAGAGGCGGGCACTACGACAGCTCAGAAGATCGAAGCCCGTCACCAGAGCCACCGGGTCCCCGGGTCTTTAGCAAGGCCATTCGTGAAACAATACTCCCGGCGCGGTTTCGCCCGCCCCCACGACTCTCACCAAGTACAACGGCGAGACCAAACCCAAACTTTGGCTCGCTGATTTCCGCTTGGCATGTCAATTGGGTGGGGCCACCGACGATCGGGACATTATCCGACAACTCCCCCTGTTCCTGTCAGACACCGCTCGAGCCTGGCTCGAGGACCTACATGCGCCTCGGCAACTCATGGGACCTCCGAAGTTGCAAGCAGAAGCCAGGTGAATCCCTCCGGGATTACATCCGGCGTTTCTCCAGGCAATGCACCGAGCTCCCCAACATCACCGACTCTAATGTAATTATGGCCTTCCTCTCTGGTACCACCTGCAAGGAGTTGGTCCGAGAGCTGGGCCGTAACACCCCACTCACTGCCAATGGATTGATGGACATCATCACCAACTTTGCCGCCGGCGAGGAGGCAGTTGGCGCTATCTTTGGTGGTGATCAGGACAAGGGGAAGCTCAAGGTCGACGATCTCGTGAGCCCCAGCCGGGGCTCCAAAAGGAATAACAGGAAGAAGAAGAAGAACCAGCAGGGCAAGCTCGAGGCCCCGACCGATGAGCTTGTCGCTGCTACCGAACGCAAGAAACCTCGAGGGCCCCCCGACGGGGGCGTTTTTGACAAAATGCTCAAAGAGTCATGTCCCTACCACAAGGGGCCCACGAACCACAACCTCGAGGACTGCCACATGCTCCGGAGGTACTTTGAGGGCATAGGCGTCAAGAAGGACAATAAGAAGGAAGATCCCAAGGGCGACGACAAGGATGGGGGGTTCCCCGAAATCCATGACTGCTTCATGATCTATGGAGGACCCTCGACCCGCCTCTCGACGCGTCAGCGCAAACGAGAACGGCAAGAGGTTTTCTCCGTACAGCCGTGATCCCCCACTTCCTTGACTGGTCCGAGGTCGCCATCACTTTCGACCGTGATGACCACCCCGACTACGTCCCCAATCCAGGGGTCTACCCGCTTGTTGTTGATCCCATCATCGCCAACACACGCCTCACCAAGGTGCTCATGGATGGCGGTAGCAGCCTTAACATCATCTATGCTCAGACCCTCGACCTCCTGGGGATCGAGAGGACGTGCCTCCAACCTAGCGTCGGGGGCTTCCATGGAGTCGTGCCAGGAAAGCGGGCAGAACCTGTCGGCCGGGTCGACTTGCCTATCTGTTTTGGCACTCCCACCAACTTCAGAAAGGAAACCCTCACTTTCGAGGTGGTCGGATTTCGTGGAATGTACCACACCATCCTTGGGCACCCATGCTATGCCCGGTTCATGGCGGTCCCGAACTACACCTACCTCAAGCTCAAGATGCCAGGCCCCAACGGCGTCATAACTATTGGGCCCTCATACGAGCACGCCTATGAGTGCGACGTCGAGTGTGTCGAGCATGGAGAAGCCGTCTTGGAGTCGGCAACCTTGGCGGCGGACCTCGACGGTCTGGCCAACGAGATCTCCGACCCCAAACACCATGCCGGTAGCTTCGAGCCCGCGGAAGACGTCAAGCTCGTGCCCCTCGACCCCGCCGATCCAAAGGGAAAAGTGTTGAGCGTCAGCGCCACCCTCGATCCCAAATAGGAGATAGTGCTCATCGACTTTCTCTGCGCAAACATTGACATCTTTGCGTGGAGTCCCTCGGATATGCCGGGCATACCCAGGGAAGTCACCGAGCACGCCTTGGAGATGCGGGCCGGCTCCAAACCGGTGAAGCAACGCTTGCGCCGCTTTGACGAGGAGAAGCGCAGGGTCATCGGAGAGGAGATACACAAACTGCTGGAGGCCGGATTCATCAAGGAGGTTCATCATGCCGAGTGGCTAGCTAATCCTGTATTAGTTAAGAAAAAGAGTGGGAAGTAGAGGATGTGTGTAGATTAGACCAGTTTAAATAAAGCATGTCCAAAAGTTCCCTTTCCTTTGCCACGTATTGATCAAATCATTGATTCCACTACAGGATGTGAAACTCTTTCATTCTTAGATGCATATTCCGGCTACCACCAGATCAAAATGAAGGAGTCCGACCAGCTCGCGACTTCGTTCATCACCCCATTCAGCATGTATTGCTACGTTACTATGCCCTTCGGTCTCCGGAACGCAGGGGCTACGTACCAACGATGCCTGCAGCATGTTTTCGGGGAACACATCGGACCAACCATCGAGGCTTACGTCGATGACATCGTTGTCAAAACCAAAAAAGCCGATAACTTGATAAATGATCTCGACGTTGCGTTCAAGTGCCTCCAGGCAAAGAACATCAAGGTCAATCCTGAGAAATGTGTTTTCGGCGTTCCTCGAGGCATGCTCTTAGGGTTCATCTTTTCTAAGCGTGGCATCGAGTCTACTTCATTAGTGAGGTGCTCTCGGAAACCAAGGTCCGCTACCCGCAGATCTAGAAGCTGCTATATGCCATCGTCTTAACACGACGCAAACTCCGTCACTACTTCGAGGGCCACCCGGTGACTGTGGTTTCTTCTTTCCCCCTGGGAGAGATAGCCCAGAACCGGGAAGCCTCGGGTAGGATAGCCAAGTGGGCGGTGGATCTCATGGGCGAGACCCTCTCATATGCGCCGCGCAAGGCCATCAAATCCCAGGCACTAGCAGATTTCCTGGCGGAGTGGACCGACACTCAACTCCCCCCGATTCAGCTCCAGGCTGAGCTATGGACCATGTACTTCGACGGGTCATTGATAAAAATAGGAGCAGGCACGGGTTTGCTCTTCATCTCACCCCTCGGAGTTCACATGCGCTATATCATCCGGCTTCATTTTCCTGCATCAAATAACGTCGCCGAATACGAGGCACTCATCACGGGCTTGCGAATCGTCGTCGAACTAGGGGTCCGACACCTCGATGTTCGAGGTGATTCCCAGCTCGTGATTGATCAGGTCATGAAGAGCTCGAGCTGCCGTGACCCCAAGATGGAAGCCTACTGTGAAGAGGTACGACGCCTTGAAGACAAGTTTCACGGCCTCGAGCTCAATCACATCGCACGTAGGTATAATGAGGCCGTAGATGAACTTGCGAAAATCACGTCCAGTCGAGCTACGGTCCCACCAGATATTTTCACGAGAGACCTCCACCAACCATCCATCGATCTCGGATCGGACGGAGGGGACGACGGGTCGTCGCCCGACCCCCATCCTGAGGCAAAGGCCCCCTCGACAGGGGCTGAGGCCATGCAGGTGGGAGGCTTGACCCCACCATGTGACCCCGAGCCTGACTGGCGCATTCCGTACCTCGACCACCTCGTCCGAGGGGACCTCCCCTCGAATAAGATCGAGGCTCGACGGATCACAAGCCGGTCTAAAACCTTTGTGATTTTTGGCGACAGTAGAGAACTGTATCGCCGCAGCCCTATAGGTGTCCTCCAGCGTTGTATCATAAACGAGGAAGGCAGAAGCCTGCTAAATGATCTGCACTCGGGGGCTTGCGGTCACCACGCAGCGCCTCAAACCCTCGTCGGAAATGCTTTCCGACAAGGCTTCTATTGGCCGACCGCAGTCTCCGATGCTGTCAAGTTAGTACGCTCCTGCAAAGGCTGCCAGTACTATGCAAGTCCGACCCATCTCCCAGTTCATGCCCTGCAAACCATTCCCATCACATGGCCGTTTGCTGTTTGGGGGCTCGACCTTGTCGGACCCTTGAAAAGGACAACTGGCGGCTTCACCCACTTGCTCGTTGCCATTGACAAATTTTCCAAGTGGATCGAGGTCCGTCCTATCACCAGCATCAGGTCTGAGCAAGCTGTGCTCTTTTTCACCGACATCATACACCGCTTTGGGGTGCCCAACTACATCATCACGGACAATGGCACCCAATTCACTGGTAAAAAGTTTCTAGATTTCTGTGACAACCACCACATCCGTGTGCTTTGGTCGGTCGTAGCTCATCCAAAGACAAATGGCCAAGTAGAATGTGCCAACGGCATGATCCTACAAGGCCTAAAACCCAGAATCTTTGACAAGCTAAATAAACATGGCAAAAAATAGGCCGCCGAGCTTCCCTCGGTCCTGTGGAGCCTAAGAACAACGCCGAGTCGAGCCACGGAGTTCACTCCGTTCTTCCTGGTCTATGGATCCGAGGCTATGCTCCCCACTGATGCAGAATACGGATCCCCGAGGCTAAAGGCCTACAACGAGGAGAATAACGATGCCACGAGAGAGGGCGCCCTCGACCAGCTCGAGGAAGCCCGCGACATGGCTCTATTGCATTCTTCCAGGTATCAACAGAATCTCTGACGCTACCACGACAGACACGTCCACAGGTGCAACCTCAACGTTGGTGACCTGGTGCTACGTCGAAGCCAGAACACCAAGGGACGGCACAAGCTCACGCCGCCGTGGGAAGGGCCATACATCATCGCAGAAGTACTAAAGCCGGGCACCTACAAGCTATCGAACGAGAAGGGCGAAATCTTCACCAACGCTTGGAACATTGAACAGCTACGTCGCTTTTCTCCTTAAAAAGCCTCGAGGCTCTGTAATTTCTTTTCAATCTCATTAATAAAGAAAACAGCAGTGTTCAAAGCTTTGTTTCATAACAACTAGGAAGGATCGACTCTGTTCCCTCAGAATCGACCCTCCCTCGGGGGCTACAAAGGGGGAACCCCCTGTCCCTGAAAAAATTCGTATTCCCTTTTCAAAAAAGCTGTCACTTAAGTCAACAATGCCACAAGAGCATCCTAAGGCTCAAAGGGTTGTCGAGCCGCGAGATCACTTATGCCCCCGGGGCAACGGTACCTCCACTCACCTCTCACGCTCAGGGATGCGACCGAACGCTAAGTAGACCTAATGACGCTTTATAAACTTTGAAAAAGAAAGCAACCTCGGTCATTTCAAATCAAGTTCTTAGGCGATCTACAAAGCCGCAAACGCACCCTAAAAGCTCAAGGGCAGTCGAGCCACGAGATCGCCCACGCCTCCGAGGCTATGGTACCTCCACTTGCTCCCTTGTGCCAAGGGGTGTAACTGTGCGCCAAGTAAATCATATGAGAACACGATCTGAGCAACAAAGAAAAAAGAAAAACTCAAGTAAAACTTAAACAATTAGTGCAGGTCTACATCCAAGTGTTCAAGGCCTCCGAGGCCACCATGACCAAAGTTATAAACACTAACTTATTACACGGGCCTCCATGCCTAGATTTGGCTCACAGGCCCTCGTCGTCGGCAGGCGGAACCACCTCGACCTCGAAAAGTTTGGCCAGGCGGCTTCCAGGCTCCTCAGCGGCTTGAATCAGGTCCAGGCAGGCGGCTTCGTTTTCCTCGTCCGTCCGATCCGGGTCCTTGATGAAGCCATCAGTGACGAGCTCCATGTCATACACAAACCCGGATCGAACGATGGCCAGTGCCCTCTTCACGCCGTGATGAAGGCCGCCTCGTATCCTCTCTCGGATAAGGCAGCCCATTGCCACCATCTGGCGGACGAAGGAGTTCCCCGGGGCGTCCTCCTCAGTGTCGGCGTCAGGCTCGACCCCCAGGCCGTCGCACACGGAGGAGATGGCGCCCTAAAGCAACTGAGTCCGCTGGGCCTCGGCCTCGAAGAGATTCTAGAAAGAGGTGGCCGCCGCTTGAGCCGCCTGCTGCTCCTTCTCCAACTCTAGAACGCGAACATTAAGTTAGTGCAAGCCTGGAACCGCGACACCAGGGCCACTGTATAGCCAAAAGCTCACCCTCGGAGTGGGTCTGCCAACCTACGGCCTCATCACGGAGCCCCCCGCACGTCCTCTCGAGCACCTGGAGAGTTTCATCCTTGCCACGGACGGTCGCCCTCAACACCTCGATCTCTCGACTGGCATTCGAGAGGGCCTCGTCCCTCTCACGGACGACTCCGCTCAGCGTCGTGACCTCGTCCTTCAAGGCCTCCAAGCGAGCGGACACCTCCCTAACCTGGACGTTGAGGGCGTCACGGTGCCTGCTGACAAGGGCCACGTCTTCCTCGAGCTCTTTCACGCGCACCAACAATGGCACAAGGTCTTCACATGCTTTAGCAGCCTCCTCCCGGGCCCTCGCCGCGTCTTCACGAGCCGAGGCCTCGGCCGCCTGGGCCTGTGCCGCCTCCTCCTTGACCGCCGCATAAGCGGCGTGAAGATCGGCCGCCTCGGTGCTCTATCGGGAGAGCCGCTGGTTAGCCTCCTCGACAAGAGCCCGTTGCCGGGAGAGCGCCGCCCACACGCCGCTCTCATTGCGAATGAAAAGCGACTTGCGGCGAGAACGCTCCTTGAGCTCCTGGCCACGGTTCAAAATCAAAAAATCAGAATCAGGGAAAAGGGACAAAGAGAAGAACGAAAGACTACCAAATCCGACTTACCTCAAAAGCATCTGACATACCCCGTGCCAGGGCCTCCGAAGCCACACGAAGAGATCACATCGTGTGCTGCCAGAGACCCTCGAGGTACTCCCAGTGGTGCACCTCATCTCTGTCATCGAGCGCAAAGACAGGCTCCGCGCTATGGTTGGTTGCGTCCCTAAACTCTAGGGCCGACCTCCCCCAGCGTGGCTCTGAGCGAGTGGACCACACTCACCCAAAGGCTCAGGGGCTACTATCGGTACCAGTAGTATAGGGGTACCCATAATCAACGATAAAAAAATGAAATACTAATACACCAGCACAGCAAAGCCAAAAAACAGTAGACGATACACCTCGACTATGTTCTGATTCGCACGAGGCCGGCTCGACGGAACGTCTCGACCGTGCTCCGACTCCGACTCGTACGAGGCACCCTCGGCGGGACGCCTCGACCGCGTCGTGGTTCGTACGAGGCTCGCTCGACGAGGCATCTCGACTACCGGCCAACTCTGACTCGCACGACCCCGGGTCGAATCGCTCGAGCCATCTTACCCACCTACTCTGAGTCAAAAGTCAGAACATTTAATGCAACTACCTACTACCCTCCACCTCCATGGCTACAGCTGCGATCGACGTGGGAACAACACTTGTGTCAGTCCTCACTTTTTTACCGCCCATCCCGAGATGGGAGGTGAAAACATGTCACTTTGCACGCCTTACCGCGCACTGTTTCGCCACCAACCACCCTCGATGAAGGAAACGACAAGGTCCGTATCCCACAATCTCGGGGATTCGGCCTTATCCGTCCAGCCTCGACCCAACCTCGACCTGGCCTCGACGCCCACCACCGGTTAGCAGGGAAGAAAGGTCGACGTAGCACAGGACTCAGGGTCTTTTCACCGCCTCATCCTCGACGTCATCACGGTGTCCAGGGATGGCCAGCCATTCCTGAGGCACGTCGCTACAGCCACCCCCACAGGGATCGACAAAACTTCACCTCAAGACACCCCCGGCGTCCTGGCCTCCTCTTACCCTATAAAAGGGCAGGTCAGGGCTCTACAAGGGGGCAAAAAGCAAGTCTGAAGCCAAGTGCTAGCAAGCAAAGGCACACAACTCAGAGATCAACATCTCTAGCAATCACCCTTATACTCTTTTTCTCCCTTTGAGACTTGGGCTCGGCGCCCTCTCTCACAAGCTTGTAACCCCTACGCAAGCACCTCGGTACAAGGAAATACAAAACTCTCCCCTCCCCGCTGGACGTAGGGCCTTCTTTTGCCTGAACCAGGATAAACCTCCGTGTATTTCCCTTGCATCACCATCCAGGTTAGGGACACGCAACACTCACTCATCGGCTTAGGACCCCCACGGGACCAAACACCGACAGTAGGGAACCAATTAAAAAAATGAAAGAGCTACATCTGAATAAATCATACCCAAAGTGCACCAGAGTTACTCCAGCAGCTCTCCCATGCTACCGGTCAATACTATGACAACAAATTTAGATTTTAGCAACAACTAATGATCTATATTGATTCAAAGAACCAGTGTCCAATATTTTGGATTGAGAACCCCAAACTATTTCTAACTAACCAAAACTTTCTAATAGTTTGGTCCCGTTCGGCTATGCTGATAAGCCGGCTGAAAAATACTGTTGGCTGATTTGTTGTGAGAGCAAAACACTGTTCCGGCTGAAAAAACAAGTTGAAAAGTACGGATTATAAGCCGGATGAACAGGGTATCTGCCTCTTACTGTTTTATCATCTGGAATCCTTTATTTTCTTAATTTACGCAAGTATCCAATTTACTCTGATCCGACAAAAACACCGGATGGGAACGAATATGAAATTTCTCTCGATTGCCGAAACTTATGAGCTGAAGAGAATATTTGGTAGCTTTTTATTTTTAAAGAACTCTTATACCAGAATGTTGGAGTACACTTTTTTCCCTTTTGCTAAAATATCAAAATAGAAAGTTGTTTTACAAACACTCGGAGATGCTCTGAGAAAAGAATTGCGGTAACTTGAAGCAAAAGAAATTTATATCTATACCTACCTAATATTAAATAGCAAAAAACTCTTCTATCCATTTCTTTTACTTCTCACAATACCTTATGCTCCTATCTGTCCCATATGTGATGGGACTCATGACTCATACTCATACAAATCAGAACAACACCCATCCAACAATTAATGATACATGCTTCGATTTCAAGACACGCAAAGTGATGTACGAAATCTAGAGGCGTTTGAAAACACCAACTGTCTCTAGAAATCAAATTGTAGACCCATGCTATCTCTGAAAGCCTTTGTAAAATTGGTTCTTCATAGAGCCTGTCTTTAAAAGAAAACATTGGTGTAACATCCCAGATGTTAAGAAATAATTAAAACTTGGTTATGAAGCATCATCAAGCATAAACATCAAATGACATGCCATAAATGCATTCATGTTGCACATGTTACTTTAGTCATGTTGCATATGTTGCATGAGTTACATGGGTTGTTTGAGCAATGTTTCCCATGTAAGGTTTATATGTTGCACATGTTTCATGCATAGCATGGTAATGTTTTTATTATCGCTTATGTTTCAAGTAAAGTGCTGAAATGTTTTAGATGTATCAATAGAACGTTTCACATGTTACAATAGTAATCTGATAGGTTGTTTTTACTAGCATGCTTATTATGTTAATAATGTTATGTTGCTTATCACATGAAATAATGTTTTATTAGGGTTAAAAGGATAAATCAAGTTTTAGTTAAAAAGAATAATCAATTGAATTCCAAACCATGATTTTCGGAAAAGAAAAACCTTGTTTTTACCCCTTTTGAAATAATTCAAAATCTAAGCAAAATTTGGGAAAAAGTTTAAAACCAAGTTTGTAGATCTTTTAAAGTGCTACAAGTTTGGTGTTTTGAGTATTCAAAGTTTTAGTGTAAAATGTGGAGTAATTTTGAAAAGAAGCAAATCTCAAATTTGACCCCTTTTCATTTCCCTATTCCAATTTCAAAATGGAGGCAAAATTTGAAAATGGTTTAAAAAGCAAAGTTGTAGGTATTACCTAGATGTACAACTTTGGTGTTTTGAGTTTTCAAAGTTTCAATGTAAAATTTTGAATAAAATTGAAAAGATTCAAACCCTAAATTTGAATTTCAACTCAATTTCAAAAAGTAGGCATAATTGGGTGATGACCCAATTATGAAAGTGTTAGTTCTTCAAAAGATATACATTTTCTCTTTTTACAGATTTTCAAGATGTATTAAAAAAATTTGAAGTAAGTTTTAATCTACAGAAACCCTACTTTTGTCCTCTTTTGAATTGAAATCCAAATTTCAAAAATTATTCAAAATCTGAGTTTGGTCACAAAAGCAAAGTTGTAGAGTTCAAAATTTTGAGCAACTTTTATTTTTGGAGATTTTTGTGTTTCAATGCAAAATCATAAGTAATTTTGAAATTTCAAAAGTGTGTGTTGTTTTAAGCCTTCAAAATGTTTCTAAGTCTTTGAATAACAGTTGTTAAATTAAAAGTTTGAGATTTTATGTAATCAATTTTCATAAATAAAATTTATGCAACTATGCTTCTATGAATTGGTAGAAAGTTTGTGCTTTGATAAAGAACCATTGTTTGTGATGTTTAACTAGTAATTAGATCTTAATTAATCGCTCAAAGTTTGAATCAGACTCGGTTTTGCTAACAGTTTGGAGAACTGTCCAGTTCTGTGATTTCACTGACATTGCAATGTTTGGCACTGTTTATTTCCTAATACAATTGACTAATGACCCTGGTCCTTTAACATGAAGTGAAGAGTGAAGGGGGATAAAGATCTTTTGTACAGTGTCACGGCCCGATTTTTGCCTGGAAGATGCTACACAAGGTGTTAAAGATGGGCACGTGGCCACTGACCCTATCTTGCACGTGGTCACCGTGACCAATTTGGCCACGGTGCCGTCCGAGCGCACTGCGCTCAGCACGTGGTCATCGCCCATACCGCAGGGTGTTCGCGTCCTTGCCTTTCCAGAGCGTGCGCCTGTGCCCATTCCCTCGCTGCCCTGCTTTTGCTAGCTTGCCCACTCTGCTCGTCGCCACCGCAGAGCACAGACGCCATGGCCGGCCCCCAAGCTCGGCCATCGCCGCCATCAACACTCCGTCCCTCCCCGTGCCCAATTGACGTCACGACCACCTCTTCTTTCCCCTCGGCACCTCGCGCTTGCGCTCGCCACCCAATTCCGTGTAGGGAGCACTGCCGCCGTCGGGCCACCCGCCTCCGGCCGCCATGGCACCGTGGTCGAGCTTTTGCGAGTCATCCTAGGCTACGCTGCAAGCACCCCGGTTGCACGCAGGCCCGTAGATGCTGCACCACCCCTTTTCGCCGCAGGCGTCCGCCACCAGCTGCATCGAGCCCGGCGCTGCCGCCGCCGTGCTGCTGCTGCCGTGGCCCGGTGGCTACTGGCCGCCTTCCGCCGCTCCTCGACCACCCACCGGTGCGGGCGGGCACGCTGGTGCTCTCACGCTACTCTTCTCCGCCACCGCCGGCCACCCACCGGCCATCCCCGCGAGCCCCGGCCACCTCCTCTGCTCTGTCTGTGATGGGGGAGAAGAAGAAGGATGTCGCGCGTGAATAGAAGCAAGGTCAGGGGTCTTTTTGTAAAGTTACTGACTCAAGTGAATAGTACTTGTGTACTGCGGGTTGATTTATGATTAATAGAAGGGCCGTTTTGCATATTTACCGAGCCGCCTTCGCTGCTGGGCCGCGCGCGCCTCCGCGCCTGGGCTGGCCTCCCCGCTGGACCAGGCCGAGTTGGGCCATTCCAGGCCCGAGGCTCTTTTTCCTTTTTCTGTGATTTGTTAATTTCCATAATTGCTGATATTTGTTATTTTCATAACTAATTATGGAAGCATGATAAAATTATGAGAATTAATGTGTAGCTTGTTCTTGATGTGATCTATGTGGGAAAATATGAAATAGTCATTTTCAGTACTTTTGCTGTGGTACAAAAATAGCTCCATTAATTAAGAAATGTATCTTCCATGATTTTTATAGATTAATGTATAAGTCCAAAAATCATGAAAATTCATGAGTATGCTGAATTTGATGTTGTGAATCCATAAAAAAAGTTTGGTACTGTTTTGATAACTTTTAATTAAATACTTTATTCTATGCCTTTTCTTTATTATATAATAAATGCTTATATGATTAGAATAAATCATAATTTAGGGTTTGTGTGACTTTTGGATTGAGTGATGACCTTGGGTCATTAACATGTAAAGACCCTTGGCACTTTAATTAATTATTTGAGTTCATGAATAACTTGTTAATTAAAAAATTATTGATATGTGATTAATGTAATTAGCATATGTCATTAGTAGTTAATAACTTACTTATGTTAATACTTAGTGGTCTTGTGGTAGAATTACTTGTTATTATATGCAATCTCTTGGGTAAAAAGTAAAGTTAAGTAGTTTTCTTAACAACATCTTAATGTGATTAATGTTGTTTAATAATTCTAATGGATTGCAACTGTACCGCGAAGGAGAGTTGTACTAAGTAGATAACTAATATTTATCCTTTCTAAATGTCTCTTGTATGATATGTCTTGTTCATCATCATGCATCATGGCATGCATTCCATCCTATTAAGTTTAGCATCATTTATATACGTGTAGTTTATACGAGTGTTCTGGATCGGGTCGATCAAGCGTCGGAGAAGGTGATCCACTCGTGGTGTTGGTGTCAAGCTTGACTTCTATGAGAATTAACCATCGCTACAACGCAGGCAAGCTCCGGACATATAACCACTCTTCTATTTTATAAATGCTTTATTACACTTAGAGTCTAGTGTAATGTGCATTATGTTAGTAGGAGTTGGTTGATACCGTTGCTGCATGATTACCTTGATCTACATTCATATTCAGATGATATCCCACAAGTATATGTAGGTCGATCTCTTATGCTTAATAATGCTTAGACTTCGGTAGGAGTCGAATAATATTTCTTTGATCACCAGAATAGGTTTATTACTTGCTTCTCTTGACCTAATGACAGGTCATGAGAGCATGTGAAAATGAATATGAGAATGAACTTGAGATCGGACGGGGCATGGGAATTGTCTTTGGTGGTTGGTCCCGTTTGTGTCGGTTAAGGACCGTTCGTTGTTGGCCCTCGAGTCAAGGAGTTTTTATTAGTACTAACCATGTACCCATGTCGGGTAAGCCTTACTTTGGCTACTCCATTATGAGAACGTCTAACTTCGCACTGGGAGTGGAGAGATGGCGAGAGTAGCGTGTACCCTTGGGGCTAGAATCGGGCCGGGTTCGAGGAGTACTATGCTCTCGGGTGGCGATGGACACGTTCTAGTTTTGGGCAACCCAAGTAAGAGTTGATATATGCAGGTCAAGGACTTGCATATGTCGTGTGGTTAGGAAGCCCCAGCTGGGTAGATTAAGCGGTTCGAATCGTCGTTACTCCACGAGAAAGGAGTCTTGACCTTGCACCAACATCGTAGCAATAACTGGAACATGGTTACTGTTGGACTTGAGATGGAAAAGAAGTGAATAACAAGTGTGATGCTTATATTTATAATTGAGATAGATACATGTGCAAAAGTTAGCTATAATTAGGCTATATTAAAACCGAAGCCAAAACTTAATTAAAAGTTTGAAAGCAAGGATGCACTAGTAGTAAGCTTTTCTGCAAAACTTCTCTTTTCTAGCTTCACTACTTCCCTTAAGCCAGCATATCCTTGGAGTCTTTTCTTTTCGTCGGGTAAGTCTTGCGGAGTACAATTGAGTACTCAGGGTTTGTTAACCTCTGTTGCAGGTACTGACTGGTACTGTTAACGAGGTCATGTCGGTGGGCTCGATATGATTTGGTTGTCCTCTCCTGACTTAGGTGCTTTACCTAAGTTGTCTTCTGTAGTTCTACTCGACTTTCGCAATACAAGTTAAGTTTGTAAAAAGTTAACTTAATCATGATTTATAAATTCATTATTATTATTATTATTCCGCACTCTGATGTAAAGTTTTGTAACAAATGTTGTAATGTTGTAGTTACTCCTTTGTTGATCCTGGTATGAGTTGTTAAATATAGTTCAATCAAGGTCCTGTGAGGGCACCCGACAGATCTTCTTAGGTTATCTGGTGTACATGCATAGCCGTCAGAGGTCTTATGGACAATGATAGGTGTATGTGGGCCATATAATTTAGGAGGTTCTGTGACAATTGGCTTCCCTAAAAATCATTTCTGTAGCAGTGAGTACAATCCTTATGCTAAATTTGCTAACCAACCTCCAAACCTTTGATATGCCACAGGATCCAACATTCCGCAACCAGTTCAAAACCCATCTAAATCAATGAATGAACATTGACAAGTTGCAAATTCAGCACCTCCAATCCTTGGTCCAAGTTGGACACTTGATTTCTTCTCCATGGACATCAAGGACGAGGTCAACAATCCAGAATTAATATCCCCACAAGAGAGTACACATGAGCACTGTTGTGAGGATATTAATTCCGGTCTTCTGTATAGTAACCACAAACTTACCTGTGACAAATAAAATTGGCTACCACAACAGTGACCTCATTGTGATTATCATCGAAGTCATCATAGGTAATAAGCTCTAGGCCCAACATCAGTAGTATTTCACCGGCAAATATATTTAAACCGAACCTAAACAAACTACACTAAAGATCTGCTTAAACTTTAAAGAGGGATGGAGTCTTCTTGCCACCGCCAACCTCACTGGAGAGAAAGGAGAGGTCCCTAGACAGTGGCAACTATGAGCCCTAATAAGAGTAACAATGCTCTTCTAGCCCTGTGCAAGGATGCAAGTTCTAATAATTTTGGATATTGGACCGACCCAGAAACTTGCTCAAATAAACTATAATAACATTTAATTGTAATTACCCACTTGCATCCTTAGTCCTAGGGCTCAACTTACTAGATTACTAAAACAACATATGATTAAATATTAATTAATACTGAATTTGCATTGGTATAAAGTTATAGATTTTTTAGGCTAGATTGTCTAAATTTACTAAAATAAAATATAAAAGAAAAAGACATTGCCAAAGTGCATGATCACCTTCCCTTGGAAAAAATTAAAAGAACGAGGTGGACGTCTGATACAAATAAAAGAAGGAAATGAGCTGAGTGGATGTGTTGGATCGATCATCTCATCTCATTATGTGCACTCGCCAACTCAAACGAGGCTGCCGACCTGCCGGTCTTCCTGCAGGGGTCCTTTAGTCCATCAACGATGGCCCTGTTCTGCTGGTTATGTTTCGGCTTGTTTCAGCTTGTTTCAGCTTATTCTCTCTCACAGAATACTATTGAATCAGCCGAAACCAACCGGCTTTTCCACCAGCCGAACCAGCCCGATATCTTGATGGGAACACGGATGCAGCAGGGACGAGAGATATTTTAATCAGATAGGAGAAAGGGATAAGCATCAAGCAGCCGCGATGACGCTGCAGATGGCCCACGTGTCCCCAGCCTGGCCATCTCACCTCAGCCCCAGATTGGCGCACACCATACTGTGCACCGGGTTCACTCGAAGGGAGGCAAGGGAGCATTGCTAGATGTCCCTCACAGACTGACAGGCAGGTGTGTGGAGTTCATTTATTTTTTTAATAAAAAATTGAGTTAATTTTGTTTTTATGGTAGCCTCCGTGTAAAAAAATAGGGAGTCTAAACATTTACAGTGGGTACGTTAAAACTGCCCTTTTGCAATGGCGTGCATCGGTGCATTTTTTTAACCCTTTGGGAACGTTGTAGACGCCACGTCGTCCCATCCCCGGGTCGTATCGTAGTTGGTGCCGCAGCGGTTTTCTTCCGCAGTAGTAGGCGAAACCAGCAGTACACTCTGCCCATCGTGTCCAGCCTTTCATTGACACGTGGACCACCTTCGGCGTCCCGCGCTGTCAGAGACAGTGCCCGTCTCGTTCGTAGCCGCACCTGACAGGCGGGCCCCGAGGTGTGCTGTCTTTTGCTGTGGTTTAATCGTTTTGTTTTTTATTATCGATGGTTGTGGGTACCTCGTACTATTGGTACCGACAAAAATATAAAAGAAAAAGACTTTGCCAAAAGTGCATGATCACCTTCCCTTGGAAAAAATTAAAAGAACGAGGTGGACGTCTGATACAAATAAAAGAAGGAAATGAGCTGAGTGGATGTGTTGGATCGATCATACTCATTGGGCTGGTTTGGCAGGTAGAAAAGTCGGCAGATTTCGGCTGATTCAATAGTATTATGTGAGAGAGAATAAGCTGAAACAAGCTGAAATAAACCGAAACATGACCAGCAGAACAGGACCATTGGTCTTCCTGCAGGGGTCCTTTAGTCCATCAACCATATCTTGATGGGAACACGGATGCAGCAGGGACGAGAGATATTTTAATCAGATAGGAGAAAGGGGATAAGCATCAAGCAGCCGCGATGACGCTGCAGATGGCCCACGTGTCCCCAGCCTGGCCCATCTCACCTCAGGCCCATATTCTTCTTGGCGCACACCATACTGTACACCGGGTTTAGGCGGTGTTTAGTTGCTTCAAAGTTTCAAAAATTTTATAAGATTTCCCGTCACATCAAATCTTTGAATTAATGCATGAAACATTAAATATAGGTAAAAAAATAACTAATTACACAGTTTGGTTGTAAATCACGAGACGAATCTTTCAAACCTAATTAGTCTATGATTAGACACTAATTGCCAAATAAAAACGAAAGAATTACTATGCTTCCAAAAATTTTATAACCCTATCTAAACACAGCCTTACTCCGAGGGAGGCAAAGGAGCATTGCTAGATGTCCCTCACAGATTGACAGGCAGGTGTGTGGAGTTCATTTTTTTTTAATAAAAAATTGAGTTAATTTTGTTTTTATGGTAGCCTCCGTGTAAAAAAAAAGGGAGTCTAAACATTTGGTGGGTTACGTTAAAACTGCCCTTTTTTTTTAACCCTTTGGGAACGTTGTAGATGCCACGTCGTCCCATCTCCGGGCGTATCGTAGTTGGTGCCGCAGCGGTTTTCTTCCGCAGTAGTAGGCGAAACCAGCAGTACACTCTGCCCATCGTGTCCAGCCTTTCATGGACACGTGGACCACCTTCGGCGTCCCGCGCTGTCAGAGACAGTGCCCGTCTCGTTCGTAGCCGCACCTGACAGGCGGGCCCCGAGGGCCATGGAGCCGGCGGGCGGCGGCACTCGCTCGCCTTCGTGAGTTCGTCCCCCCTTCCGTTGACGCGGACAGAGCACACTCCCACTGCGGCCCAAGCAAAGCAAGGCGGGCGGCGGTATTAGTAGCACCAGCGGCTTGCTCCGCGTCGTCATCGCAGCGCGCGCTCGCGATTGGCTCCTCGTAGCTATCTGTCTACAGAAATAATCACAAGCGCTAGCGAAAGAGGGGCCGGCATAGAGAGTCTTGGAGAAGAAGAGGAGGGTTCAGAGTTGGGAGGAGATGGAGAGCCCGCGGAGCCCCGAGGCCGAGATCGGGCACCGCGTGGAGGACCTCTGGGAGGTGGCGGAGCCGCAGCTCTCGCCGTCGGAGAAGCTCAACTCCTGCTTCGAGGACATCCCCGTCGCGTCCTTCCCGCGCACACACCCGTCGCAAGGTGATGATATCTTGTTTATCAATTCACTTTTGCCTCGCCTGCTCCCTTGCGTACTGTACTGGTCGCTAATTTGTATCCGGTCTTGATGCCGTGTGATGCGTGTTCAACCGAAATAAAAAATAAATGAACCGGCTTGATGCAGCGAAACGCAAACCTCTGTATTCAGCGTCAGATCAGAGTTCGTGTGCTGTTGGATTCAGTCGAATAGCTCTCTTCTTCCGGTGTCAATTGCATTTGTGTCTGTATTGTAGTCCAGTGTTGGTGTTCGCACAGGAGCCCCGTGCTCATCTTGTCACCGTGGTGCTGATCCGCTCCAACAGAGCCACTGCTGTTCTTGTCATTTGAGGAGCGGGCATGCATTTTTTTTTTTCAGTTCTCTCATCTTCTTTTCTTTTTTCTTTCTTTTTCAAAGGACAATCCAGTGGAAATCTTCTCTTAGCTCAGTGGGCATGTCTTCTCTGGACCAAATGCATGGACCTTGTTGAACTGTTCTTAACACAGTGATAGTGTCACACGATTTCTCTTGAGATCAGATTACACATCTATCTTGTTCTTTTCCTTCCTAGGTCCAGTGATGCTGTAGAGCTCTTAACACTTCAGACAAGTATACTGTATACGTAGTATGTTGGTTGAGGGGTCGTTTTCATCTCTTGACCAACTAAGCTAGAGCCGTGGAGCACTTTCTTTGTCATCATGATGTGTGTGTCACTGTGCGGGTTGATGTGGATAACTATCAGCTTGCTCAGAGATGATCCAACTGCCATGATTGCAAGAGGCATCTTCTCGAACAGTGAGGTTCCCAGATTACCATATTTTGTCTTTCATTTAAGGCCCTGTTCACCGTACATCTCTTGACCATTATCTGGGGAATAGTACGGTGAATTGGCTAAACGTAGAAGATAAATCATCATAATCTATCGCTGGGTCGTCCAAACAGAAAGTTTGCAAAATTGAACGGCCAGTACATATGCAATCTGTGTTACTTCCAAAAGTGTGTGAATGTGTGATTGGTTGCCATAGAGCAAAAATCTTTTGTCTTTCATTTAAAAAATGCATTCTTCCTTGAGCCTGCTGTTATAAACTTTCATCTTCTTATGTATGTTTTGAGACTAGTTTTCGATTCTTGAGTCAAAACCATCAAACCTAAAAGATTAGAACTATTGGATTTAAATTTCCGTCTTGTGCTAGAAGTGGATATCTAAGTAGGATACTGGAATACCTAAGTATCTTTTCCAGAAGTTCCTCATAACCTGTGTTATTTGCTTACATCGTCAATGGTTTAATGATGCACACGATATTTCCAGTTCTAAAAGTAAAATGTGATTATTGCCATGCAGTCATTGAGATTCCTTCAGATGCAAGTCTTGCTGAAACTGTAGAAATATTATCCAAAAACAAAATCTTGAGTGCACCCATAAGAAATGTTGAGGCTCCAGAAGATGCTAGTTGGATGGACAAATACATCGGCATTGTGGAATTTGCTGGTATTGCCATGTGGTTGCTCAGTCAGGTTCGTAACATCGATTGTATTGAAGTGCTCCCTCCCTCCCTCCCTCTCATTTTGTAGGGGGGCCAGACATAAATGGTTAACATGATAGTCAGAACATGTTGTCCAACTGCAGCTTTTCCTAATCAGGATTGTTATGATTTGATACATTTCTGTTCAGTTTGATACCATCATTTTTAAATAAATGATATGTGCACTAAACTTTAACAAACTGAATTCAATGCTATACTGCATGCAAGCTCCTGAATATAGGCACAATGAACATCCATCGAGTCATTTGATGCAGCTTAACCTTATATAGTATGTTAAAATACTCCCTCCGGTCAAAACGTGTTCGGACTTTGCATAGTCTTCGGTGCATATATTTGGCCACTAATTTCTTCTATAATATATTAATAAACATCCTTCAAATTTCTGAGATTTTTGCAAGTATTTTTCAGTACAACCAACATGTATCTTACATGTTTTCAAACTAAATAATTTAAATTTTTTTGGTTGTTTGTAGTTTTTAAGGTTGGACTAAACTTGTCCTACACAAGATGATTTTATGACCGAGTAAATTTTCATGGTTGTTGTAAACCTAGCCCCCTTTTTCTCTTTTCTTATGGGATAATAGTATCCGACCATTAAGAAACAACAAGTAAATACCGAATGATAACACAGCTCTGTAGTGTAAAGGAATTGACCTATAATATGACAGAATCTTCCTTTTTTATACTATCGACTATACATTTGATATTTTTTGGCCCCACTCATCCTTCTGAAATGGATTGCTTCTTCTGCCATGGAACAGTCTGATGCTGTGGTTAATGGGACGGTTGGTTCGGGAGCAGGATCACCTGTCTCCAATCTAGTTTCTAGGCTGGGCTCATTCACATTCAGAAGGACATCATCTGGCAGGGTAGAAACTGCTACTGATTCTGAATCAGATGAAGCAGCCTCAGTTGGTGGAAGCTTTTTTGAAACCCTAACTTCCTCTGAATTCTACAAGAATACAAAGGTGAACTTCTTTTGCTCCATATTTAAACAGTTATATTGACTTGTAGTGAGGACCAATCCTTGACATAAGTTGTGCCTGTGTAGGTTGGCGATATCTCAGGGAGCTTCCGCTGGGCACCATTTCTTGCACTGCAGACATCTGACACATTCCTTACCATGTTGCTGCTTCTATCCAAGTACAGAATGAAGAGCCTGCCAGTTGTAGAAGTGGGAGGAGATAAGATTGAGAACATTATCACACAATCCTCTGTCGTACACATGCTTGCAGAGTGTGTTGGGCTCTCCTGGTTTGAGAGCTGGGGAACTAAGAAACTCTCTGAACTGGGGCTTCCTATCATGAAACCATCGAAACTTGTCAAGGTACCTCTGAATGACCTCTGCTTGTCTGCATTGGAAATCTAGTTAGAAATTTTCACTTCCAGTTTTTTCCTTTCTAATAAATTCATAAAAGACTGAAGTTCCAAGTTATCAATAGCTAAAGAAAGATCAATTTCATCAAAGCCACGTTGATTGACAAAACCTTCATGTAAACAAACACGTCACTGTGGCCTACTCTTTTCCAGGTAAACGAAGATCAGCCAGTTCTGAAAGCTTTCCAACTGATGAGGGAAAAGGGAGTTGGTGGCCTGCCAGTCATGGACACAAGTGGAGCAAAAGCAATTGGTAATATTAGCATCAGAGATGTCCAGTATCTTTTAACTGCCCCCAAGATATACAAAGAGCACAGGTTTGTAATCCTTACATCCTTGTCGATAGGCTTTCTTGTGATTGGCAAACAATACAAAAAGATTTCTGCTGCTGTTATTGCACATCATGCCAAATGCACTTTTAAACTGCATTGTACGAACTAGGAAGACCACTGCAACTATTATTGCTATATATGAACCCCTTTGCGCTGTTGAATGTAACACAGGTCAATCACGACAAAGGATTTCCTTAGTGCTGTTCGACACCATCTCCAGGAGCAACGTGAGGCCTCACCATTGCTGCATGATGTAATCACTTGCAAAAGGGATGATACAATTAAGGACATCATAATGAAGCTGGACTCTGAGAAGATCCACAGGATCTACGTTGTAGATGACAAAGGGAACACCGAGGGAGTCATCACGTTGAGGGACATAATCTCCAAGCTGGTGCATGAGCCGCGCCATTACTTTGGGGATTTCTTTGATGGTGTTGTTCCCCTTCCTGCAAACAGCACTGTATGACAACTTCAGGGTCCAATCACACTGATGTATCTGTGCAAATGTACATTTTGAGCTATTCTCTTCTGAAGGTTGCTTCTAGTATATTCCTTTTCACAGCCTTCTTAGTTCTCAGGTAAACTGACCATTGCCTACATGGAGAAAAGAACTAATGCTCTAATGGATGGATGGCAGTGTTGTACATTGAATAATTTGGGAACTTACCTGAGTTTCTTTTCATGTTCTCATGATGACAATTGTTGCCTGTCTTGCTTCTTGCTAAAGATGTGGTTCACTAGATTCGGCTTTGTCATACTGCAAAGCAAAATTCTGAGGGAGAATATGTATTTTATCTTGTTTTTAACCTTGGAGCCATACTCTTTCGTTGACATATACCTAGGAACTTCATCATTCAACAGCTGGTAGAGTCTACTACATCCATATATTTTTGTCACGTTCGGGCTGTGCTGATAAGCCGGCTGAAAAACACTGTTGGCTGATTTGTTGTGAGAGAAAAACACTGTTCCGGGTGAAAAAACAAGCTGAAAAGTACGGATTATAAGCCGGATGAACAGGACAGCATAACGAGGTACTAACCTACAGATGTAGGCATGTAGCTTCTGAAACAGGTTCGGTTCGGTATCAGTGTACACTGTACAGCTACAGCGTACGGCTGCAGTCAGTTTTTCATCTCGTTGTGAATACGACTCTACTCTAGAAATATCCGAATCCGTAATAGCAAAAGAGAGCCAATAAGCTGACCAAGTGTCCTTGGTTTAGTGAACTTGACGAACTTGTGTAATCAGGTCACAAACCGCACACATTCAAGTCATAGCCAAACAGAGAAGATTAAATTTGCACTGTTGGTGCTCAAACTACCCGCTTCAAACAAGATGCGGAATGCAAGAGAACTCAGTCTCCATTTGTTCTCTCGGAAGCATGATAGGTTTGCTTGGTTTGCTACCAAAATTTACCTAACTAACGATTTAGCAAGTAGGACTTTTTTTTTGGCCAAACATTTGGTAAGCCAAACGTGTAATGTTGGCAAGTTTTGGAAGCAAACTTTTTTTTTTTGCCAAACTTAGCTTGCCTTGATTTTGGCAACTAAATTTTGGCTCCAATCAGGCACATCGTACTTGATAGGTATGACCAGAAGATAAATTCATTTGTTGATGTGTATTTACATGGAGAAACCAAGTCAGAAACTTAGAAGATGCTAACGATCAAAACAGGGATGTCCTTATTTGAGTTGGTACATGCTCACGATCATCATTATGTGGAAGAGAACAGCTAAAGCAAATAGCTGAACAGAAAAAGGCATGTTACATTTCTGATGGGCAGTAACTTGCTGATTTACATTCACTTCATCTTGCACTATATTCATAAGGAACGACTGGGCTATCCATCTTTTCTTTCTTCTTTCTTGAAACACTGAAACAGGCATGATTCCCTAACAGCATTAGCATTCCCAGTACCTCCAGACTTAGCATTTCAATACTCCTAGAAAACACTGTATAAAAATAAAATACAACAACTGACAGAACAATGTGACCAACATGTATGGAAAGAATGCAAAGAGGGAGCGGAACTTGGGTTCAAGCATAAAAGGATACCATATAAAAAAAAGGCATAAAAGGATTGCTGCCAGGCATCTAGCAAACTGATGAAGTTTTTCTTATTTAAACATTACTCATCAAACAAATATATATTTGGTCCAATTCTGCAGTCCATATTTCAAGGAATCCATACAAGGCTGGTTTACTTCATCATTATTACAAAGGAAGTTTGCAATCTCAAAATCCCCTTCCTATTTCAGGACTAAACATTCCGAGTCTTTTGCAACATGTGAGTCCAAAACTGAACACTTATAACATGTTCGATAATGTAAAATCAATATATCTTGGACTTGGAGCCTCAGACAATCAAACAAGCAAATATAAGAATATACTGAGAAAAAAAAACATGTACATCATTTAGTATTACACATATATTGATTGCAAAACAAAGGGGTCCTATTTTGAATTACATTGCGCCATGGTACCAGCACCAATTCAACACATTCACTACAGCAGTTTGGCGATATGGTGTCCCTTGTACCAAAAACATACCTGTAGCCAAATCCCATCATAAGAAATTATCATCTTCTCCTGGAATGGTTGGCAGACCCTAGTGACCCTTCAAATAGATCAGATAGGTAATTCTCCAAATCCTCTGGAGTGTACTTTATGTATTTTCCAGAATTCCTTCCACTATCAACTAGACTGCCATATCTTCCAGTAAAAGCACGATAAGCTGGGATCACATTTTCAGATATAGAAATCTTGAGTTCTTCTCGGAGTTGAGGATCTGGCACCTTCCAAAGTGTTTGGCTCCTGTATATCTCCTCAAAGGCCAAGTTGAAATTCTTAAATTTTTCTTTGATCCTAGAGCTTGAATTCCCACTGCTGCCAAAACTTCCGCTCCCACTGCTGCCATGTCCATCATCCTTCAAGTAAGACAAAACTTTGGTCCATGAAACCCTAAGGTAGCTCTTTGAATTTTGCCGAATCTTGCCACGGCGCCTCCGTATCCAGTGATCACCTAAAATCCTTCCAAGCTCTGAATCCTTAACCTTTTGTACAATGTAGAGTGTGTTATTCATGGAAAATATGCACTGCAGCGCTCCATCCTCATAAAGTTTAGATTTTTCATCCAGATTAACCTCCAAGTAAGATATCAGTTTGACTAAACGGCGTCCAAGTGGGGTCAGACTCTTCAGATACTCCTGATCCTCATCGGTGCCATTATGCAAAATGTTATGATCTACATCTCCAGCACCACTGTCATCCAAAAGTGTATCAAGTGTGTCACTGTAAACGACCAACAACCTAAGATAGTTCATCACATAACGCGTCATTGGGTGGATCTCACCAGCCATCATCGGCCGCCGCGATGACTCCTGCTGTAGGACCTTCCCAAACTCAAGCAGGGTACCCTTGACTGCGTCACCAAGCCTTTCAAGAACCCCCTCCAAATCATGGATGACATCATCCCCATAACTCCCAAAGAACAGCTCCTTTAGCTCAGGGATCACCTCAGCAAGGGCCTCATACATGTCAAGAATTCGGGAAAGCTTCTCCGGCGAGCGAGTGCACACAGAGACAGCATCCCCAAAGTTACGGATCTGCATGATGCAACCCTTGGTGGACTCCACAAAGCACTCGTCCCGGAGCTCATCGGACGCAGCAAGCACCAGGTCACAGAGCCGCCGCTCACCAGTCAGCAGGGAGCGAACAACTGTCTTGACCCCATGCACCCACTTCTTCATCTTGTCATTCAGCTGCTTCCACTCGATGCGCTGCACCTCATCGATACTGAGCCGTTCCACACCGAGCACGGTGAGACAGTCATCAAGCAGGTCACGCCGGATGGCGCAGTACACCTGGGCGAGCTCGCTGCCATACCCTGCGTGCACCATCCGGTCAGCAATGGCGCGTATCTCATCGACAGCCTCCGGGCGCACGAGGTCGAACACCTGGTCTTCGAAGGGGTTGTTCCCCGCGATGCTGGCGCTGCGGGCGGTGTCCGGCCCGCCGCCGCCGTCCTGGCTGTGCGGGGTGGCGGGATCGAACTCGGAGGAGGTGTCGAGGTCGTCCATGGAGCCGAGAGAGAGGCGGCGAAGCGAGCAGTAGAGGCCGCTGGCGTCCAGCGGTACCGAGTGGCGGAGCATGAGGTGGCGGAGCTCGTCCTCGAGGCGCGACATGGCGAGCTGCACGGCGACCCCGGCGCGGCCGGAGACGGCGGGGGTGGAGAGATGGTCGACGGCGACGTCGACGGCGGCGAGGTAGTGCGCGGCGTCGTCCTCGGGGGCCTCGAAGACGAGCGCCTCCGGGGTGGTGTCCCAGAGGTGGATGAGCTGCTCGGCGGCGTCGAAATCCGCGAGCGAGGAGGAGGAGGAGGAGGGTTCCTGCTCACCACCGGGGGGCTCTGGGTCTGGGTCGGAGGTGCCGGCCGGGGACGGGGACGGGAAGAGGTCGGAGGTGATGGAGGAGAGGCGGTGGTCGAAGCCGGAGAGGATGCGGATCATGTCGTCGGCGGCGTTCTTGGACGTGGCGAGCGACTTGACGATGTGCTGCGCCGCCGCCAGGACCTTGTCGTCGCCGACGACGGCGGCGGGCACGGGAACGGGGAGCTCGCCGCCCTCCCCCACCTCCCGCCTCTGCTGCGGGGGCGACGAAGGGGAGGACATCGCCGGCGGCGGCGGCGGCAGGCGAGCTAGGGTTTGGGTTGGGGAGTGCCGCCGCGGCTTCGGGCCTGGTGCCGGCGGCGGCTGGTGATGAGTGGAAGGGCACGGTGAAAACGGATTGCTGCTGCTGGTGGTGGAGTAAATGAAGGAGGAGCGAAGCGGGTCGGGCGGATTGAGGCTGAGGAAAAGAGATTGTTGGAAGCAGACGACGGCAGTCGCCAACAAACGGCTGTTTACTCGATGGGAGATGGGAGATGCCCGCCCCAAATGGTCAATGGATCGATCGAGGGGTTCTTGCTCCAACCCAAACAGCCCATCATCTAGAACATTGACATTTTGCAAAAAAAAACTTATCTTACTGTGTTATTTATGCGCAAATTCGTGTAACTTTCAGCAGCTATGTTGGAACGGGGGACTCACTCCATCCAAATCAAAACCCACGAGGAAATCGAATGGTTTCTTCTGAAAATTCCTGTAAAATCGGACGTGCGCATTGTCTCCATCGCTTGAACTGAACTCACCTGATGACAACGCAAAAGCTCATGGCCATGCCCGGCAAGAAAGTTGAAATCAAGATGATGGATGGATGGATGGGCATAGTTGTAGTTGTAGTTGTACTTTACACGGTGGATGACGCGAGGCAAATCTTTCTTTTCTATCCCGGTGAGGCTATTCAATTCGATCGAATCCAATTTGCCACGTCATGGGCCTGTCTGAGCCCCCAAATGAGATCCTACCATCGCCTGATCGTCGTCAGCGTTACAGCTTTTTCTTCACCTGCTACTTTCAATAATCCGGGCACCAATCACAAGCCCAACACAAACAAGACACGACGATTAAGGACCGAACATCATCGCTTGCCCTGCAACTGCAATGGCTAGGACGATGTGGATCTGGGAATGCCCGATCTCGGCGTCTCGTGACCTTTGCACAGAGACAGCAGAGCTCAGGCACACACGAGGATTTATATAGGGGAAAAAAGGGGCCGGTTTAGATTAAAAAAAATTGGCAAAACGACACTGCAGCTCGTTTTGTTGTTATTTGGTAAATATTGTCCAATCATGGTCTAATTAGGCTTAAAAGATTCGTCTCGTCCATTTCGTCTAAACTGCGTAATTAATTTTATTTTTTATCTATATTTAATGCTTCATGCATGTGTCAAAGATTCAATATGATGGGGAATCTGAAAAATTTTGCAAAATTTTATGGGAACTAAACAGGGCCTATGTTCCAATCACTCGGTCTTCTCAACGAGCTGGCATATCACACGTTCACAGGCTCGCAGCATTGCGGACTAAATCTGCGTGGCTCTGGCAGGCAGCAGCGAGTATTGTTTATCGGAGCAAGTTCCGGATCTCGCAGGCCAGGTAACCATACGCCTTCTTTACCTACCCAAATTCACCCCTAAATTTCACTATGTAAAAAGAGATTTTCCGTCACATCAAAATACTGACATATGTATGAAGTATTAAGTGTAAATGAAATCAAAAACTAATTGTACAGTTTTGTTGTACTTTGCGAGACGAACATTTTTGAGCCTAATTAATCAATGATTGGACAATTATTACTGAATAAAAATAAAATTGCTACAGTGTTGCGTAGTGCAGCACAGTGAATTCGGGATGCCCGGAATCGGACATCTAAACAAGGCCATAATCTGGAAAACAAACGTACCGGAGCTAATCCGTTCGAGGGACAAACTAAGACCCTGTTTGGTTTGTGAATCATTCAGTTTAACTCTCATCACATCAATGGTGCGGCAAATGCATGGAATACTAAATGTAGACTAATTACATGCATGTCGGCACAGATTAGGAGTAATTTACGAGACAAATCTATTAAGCCTAATTAGTCTAAAATTAGAAACTTTTTGTCAAATAAGACGAAAGTGCTACAATGTTTGTTAAACTTTAACACCTCTAACCAAACAGACCCTAAGGTCCATGTGCACAATGCACCAGCAGCTCAAGTTGCTTCTAATTGGTACTATTGGTCAAGTAATTTTTTTAGCTTTAGCTTCGTAAACAGCTCTAATGGTGGACCTAAAGCTATATTAGTAAAATGTTTGGCTAATTGACCTAAAGCTATATTAGTAAAGCATTTGGCTAAATAATTTTTCTTGGTACATAAAAAATAATAAAATGTATATAATACCATTCTCTCTTTTTCTATTTTCTTTATTTATTTCCTTCATCCCTCTATTTTTATGTCATCGTCTTCGATCTCTCCTCACCCATCCCATCATTCACCTTCTCCTCCGCCGTCCCCTCTCCACCCTCCCCACGTGCCTCCGCCCCACCCCACATCAGTTGTGCCCGCGCCAACACGTCCCTAGGGAAAAGTTAACCATGCCGAGGGCTAGAAGGTATCATTTTTCAACTCTCCCTCCTGCCTACAACTGCAAAGAGCAAGAAATTATGAGCTTCACTAGCATAGGTGTACCTTGCATTGGCATTTGGTTGGACAAGTTGTGGAACCTGTGGAGAAGTTGTACCAAATGTTGTACATTTCCTAGTCCCTTACATCTGGCCTCCCTCTGGAGTATCGATGACTTGTCGGACACCCATAGTCCATATTGTGGTGAATTCAAGGTTCACCGCTCCTCTACCAAGACTCAACCTCCCAAGGTTGTCTGTAACACCTTTGGTGTTATAGTAACTAAAAACATGCCATGTCATCATATGCATTGCAAAGCATCCATGATTAGGGTAACTACGTTATGCATCAACTAAAATGAGTTTACCTTCTTAGGTTGGATGTGTTTCTAGTGGTGTGACTCGAATCCAAAAACTCTAATTTCGAATGTCACCGCAAATACTTAGTTTATGTCCTGCGTAATTTGAGGTGTATGACTGTGTTATACACTAGTGCCAAGTGTAGGGTATGAGCTCAAGTCCAACTCATAAAATAAAGCTTCAAGTTCGAGTTTGAATTTGGAATCCAAAACTTGTTGCAAGTTTTCTGATTCGGATTCGAATTCAAATTTGAGGAATTATTAAAAGAATTTTCAAAGTCAACCTGGTCAACCAAGTGTGGCATTTGGTCAAACATGTGATGCTTGACTCAATGATGCCCTTGGGTGATGGTGTGATTACTAAACAATCACCAATTAATAGAACATCAAGTTTCAAATTGAAATCTTTCTGAAAACCCTAAATCAAAAACCCTCATTTTACCCCTTTTTGAATAAATCAAAATCTAAGCCAAATTTGGGAAAAAGTGTAAAA
Source organism: Saccharum spontaneum (assembly GCA_022457205.1). Lineage (NCBI taxonomy): Eukaryota > Viridiplantae > Streptophyta > Magnoliopsida > Poales > Poaceae > Saccharum > Saccharum spontaneum. The sequence continues at coordinate 22,096,923 of CM039600.1, read as the reverse complement.
CCAAGTTTGTAGATCTTTTCAAGGGCTACAAGGTTGGTGTTTTGCGTTTTCAAAGTTTCTGTGTAAAATTTGGAGTAATTTTGAAAAGAAGAAAATTTCAAATTTGACCCCTTTTCATCCCCAAACTCAAATTTCAGAATAGATGAAGAATTTGAAAATGGTTTGAATAGAAAAGTTGTAGGGCTTAGCTAGATGTACAACTTTGGTATTTGGAGTTTTTGAAGTTTCAATATAAAATTTAAAGTAATTTCTAAATTACCAGATTCTAGAAAAGTGTCCCCTTTTGATTTCAAATTCAAATTTCAAAATCCAGTTCGAATTTGAAAAAGTGTTCAACATGAAACTTGTAGATCTTGAAATTTTGAAGATTTCATATTTTGGGAATTTTTCAAGTTACTACATGATTTTGGGAGTAATTTGGAAAAACGGTTGAATTTGAAAATTTTGGGGGGGAGCTACAGTGCACCGACGAATCCTGGACAGGCACCGCACGTCATGGGCACCGGCGAGCCGCCGTGTGTTGGGAGTATGCCCTAGAGGTTATCATAGAGATGATTGTATTGCCTTGTATACATGACATATAATGAGTCCAATGAATATCCATTAAAGACAACTTGTATCGATTAGCAATTATGTGAATTGTTTGTGAAACTCTTTTACTTGTATGGTTATTCTAGAATGGTCCCTGATCGGAGTTCATGTTAGGACGCACATGAATATTAGATCAGCACATTATTAGTTGACGACTATGTTTCACAAGTCATAGACATAAAGATGTTAAACTAATAATGTGGGCACATGTGTGACATGTAGGCTGGACTAACCCAACGTGAGATGTTGTTATTGTCTCGATTCACATCATGTACGTTTGAAAGCCCAAGTTTGGTTTTGGTAATTAATGACACCAAGTTGCTAATGCCATGTGTTAAGTGTTTTGAGTCAGGCATAAGCAACACATGTGATGAAGGTGTACGTGGCAAGGAGTGGTGGCCACAAGATCACAAAGAAATGGTGCATGGACATGAAATGATGGTCATGGTGGAGATGCACATAAAATGAAGGACGTGATGATCAAGTGGAGGAGAAGGATCTAAGAGCGCAAGGCAAAGGTATAACTATAGGGTTTTCCTTTTGCCGGTCTAAGTTGAGTAGAGAAGTGATTGACCGGGTTTAGGATACATAGCCGACTATCAAGAGGGACAATCACGGTTAGCTCGGGAATCAAGTGCCACTAGATCAATGTCTTGAGCATATGCATTTAGGATCTAGTAAAAGAGCTAACATAACGCCTTGAAAAAATGTTTGTGAAATGCTAACACACATGCACATTGGTGGTGTACACTTGGTGGTGTTAGCACATTTACGAAGGCGGTGGTGTTTGAACGGTAGTATGGGGTTTGGGGTTCGCTCTCCCTCCCGCCGAGCGTGCGAGCGCGGGATTCAGGCGTTTTTGAGGAAATGAAACGCCTATTTTCCACTGCGCCGCAAGTCGGAAAAGTAACGGAGGCGAAAGGCGGTCACTGCGGTGACCGGACGCTGCACCGGACGCGGGGCGCGTCCGGTCAGTTCTTCGCGGTGCAGGCGCTGGGGTTTGTGACCGGACGCAGGTCTGGTCTGACCAGCGCGTCCGGTCAGTTCAACTGGGCGTAAGAGATAAGCGCGCGACCGGCGCGTCCGGTGCCTCACGGGACCGGAGCGTCCGGTCAAGTGTCCAGAGAGGCCGAGCGCAGCGAAGCGCGATCGGACGCGGCTGGCGCGTCCGGTCACGTGCGACCGGACGCGTCCGGTCGTAGCTGGAGCTTACTGGAACGCGACCGGACGCTGGCACTGTAGCGTTCGGTCATTCGCAGGAGCGCGTCCGGTCAGGGCAACGGCTAGTTCTGACGCGCACTGTTCACGTTTGTCGCGTAGTGACCGGACGCGTCCGGTCATCCTGACCGGAGCGTCCGGTCAACACGAGTTTCGCTGCGTCGTTTGTAACGGCTAGCTGCGTACCCCTTCGTTTTAAATAGAGGATATCCGGGGTGTGAGGGTATCTCTTGCACATTTTGAGACCTAGAGACATCCTTTGAGCTAGAGAACAACCCCTCCACTCATCTCTTTGCATAGTTGCACATCTTGAGTGAGATTGAGTGAGATTCAAGTGCATTGCTTGAGAGTTGCATTCTAGAGGCACTTGATCTTTGAGTTGCTGCGGATTTCTTGTTACTCTTCCGTGTTTCCCGACACGGTAGACGGCTTAGAGCAGCGGAGGTGATTGAGCTCGCAATTGAAGATTGTTGGAGCCCTCACCAAGTGTTGTAAGGGGTTCTTGATCCTTCCCCGCGGGAGTTCGCGAATTGGATACTCTAGTGGAGCTCGTGGCTTGGAGGATCCCCATCTTGTGTGCGGTTGTGCGGTGCCCACCGAGGGCTCGACTCTTGATAGTCGATTAGCTCGCGAACCGACAAGTGGGTGTATCGCCACAACGGGGAGTAGTTTGCCGGGAAGCAAGTGAACCTCGGGATAAATTCTTGTGTCACTCTCTTCCCGAGGATTTCTCTTGTGTGATTGATTGATTGGTACTTCTCATCTCTACACGGCGGTATAATCACTCGAAGCTCTTCTCTCGTATTACATCTTGTATCTAGCTTGTTGTTGTGTTTAGTGGATAGCCTTGTACTAGACTTGTGTAGGTGGCTTGCTTAATTAGTTAGAGCTAGTGCATTTTGCTCCGCCACCTTTTGTACTAACTTGTGGTTAAGTATTTCTTGTAGAAGTTTTAATTAGGCTATTCACCCCCCCTCTAGCCTATTTGGACCTTTCAACGTTATGTCCTTAGACCTGAGATTGTTGTATGTACTCAAGATGTGAAATGACCTACTTAGAGACTATCAAACGCTACTCCGTAACTGGGTAGTTATAAAGGTGGTCTTCGGGTTTATCAAGAAACATGCTGTGAGACATAGACAATCAAGATGGAATTTGCCCCTCTCTATGTGAGAGAGATATCAATGGAACACTCTAATGATTGGATCAACAAATGCATGGCCGTGCTTAGGTTAAGTGTTAACCTATGAGTTGGACCAAATATCATGTGGCAAAAGGAATGACATGTATATGGTTTGTGTTGGTTCGTCTGATATGATCTTAGTGTACACATAGGAGTTGACACGTCTTGCTAGAGACCGCTATCAACTAATGGCCGAGTAGGAGTACTCGGGCCACGTCTATTTGTACATGAACCCATAGGGTCGCACGCTTAAGGGGTTGGATGTGGCGGAACCGTCTGAATCGGCACATTATCGATAATACTCGTCTTCCATTGACACTAAGTATTCCGATAATGAACCAAGTCAAACACCTCCGTCGAGCACACCCGAAGGAGAACTCGAATAATCCACGTTTTCATCTAGGATACAATAATGAATACAAGCTTACAATACTTAGTCCATTTCATACAATAGCAGTCTTGGAAATTTATTCATTACAATACCAGAGTTCAGAGTGCAGTAATTAAACAGCGGAAACTAATTAAACATCTAGCGGAAAGCGATACAAGGATCCGTCTGTGCCCACCAGAAGAATCCTCCACACAGCAGCCAACTTCTTAAATTGCACCTGCAACAGGGGTAAAATAACCCTAAGTACAAAATGTACTTGCAAGACTTACCCGACTAGTGGGAATATATATTTCCCGACTCTCAAGGATATGAAAGGCTTTTTGGTTTGCTGTTTCATTTTTGCCTGCAAAGCTTACTAAAGTGTATCCTTACTGGTAAATATTTAGCAGTCATTTTTTTATTAGCTAAACATTCTAGGTAAGCACCTGTTCTACTTTCAAGCAAGTGATAAGTAATCATACTCATTTCTCTTTCTTCCCTTTCTTCCACCAACTTTATTATTCCAGTTGTTACTACGATGCCATGCCATAGTCAAGCTGTACCATCTAAGCGACGGCGATTCGCGAATCAATGTGCCCAGCTGGGTATCCCGAAAAACACACGCCTCGCTCGTACCCTAGGCACGAGCGAGACCAACCCGTTCCACTCCTGTCACAGGTTCCAGGTCCCCGTCCAAACTTGGACTCCAAGCCCCCACACTTGAGGCCCGGCCTCAAAGTGGTGCTTAGACCTCCACCTATCCCCGCCTCCAATCAGTCGGTCCGGAAAGAGCCGGAGCCCATGACAAGAGAGTAACAAGTCTTCCTAGCCCCCATCCGCTAGTATATGCTCGGGATAATAAGATCTGTGACAAGACTATTGTCCATAACAACGAATAGTTCTTAATCGACACGGACAGGGAAACGATGCAACCAAGCTAAGCCCGTGGCCGTGGGACATAACTTGTCACACCCACCAGTACCCAAACCATATCCCTGCCCGGTCTCCAATTTTCTTTCACCTTCTTATCATGTGATACAATAATAGTCACCTATTGTGAGTAACGACAGGTTACCCGCTACCGTCATCCTAAGCATCGCATCTACACGACCTGTACTAGTAGGACTCATAGGTGGCTGTATATGTGCAAGTAGTTTTCATATCAACTCCTGAAACGTAATGCAAACATATATATACCAAGTGATTAGTAAAATAGGGGTTATGCACCGGGGCTTGCCTTGGGCAGGCACGGAGTCAACAAAGTCAGTCGGCGGCTCCGGAACCTCCTCCGCTGCAAGGACCTCCTCGATCACCTCCACGACCTCCTCGTACTCCTGGTCGTCGATGGTCACCACATCCGCCTCCAACTCGTTCACTACATGCATGCAATGATGGTGCAATAAATTAATACTTAGACAACAACAACTCTTAAAAGTACACAACTACTAAGCTAATTAACTAACTCTAATGGTTAACATGCTAAGCTATCCATTACTTCTACTAAGCAAGAACTAGCTAGCCTAATACTCTCTACTAACTAAAATATATTTCATGATAAATAGATAAATTTAGTTGAGCTTTAGAGACGAAGAAAATGACATGGACAGACAACTCTTGATTTTCAATGAATTTAGGAAGAAGAATCAACGGAATTAGAGTTCGTATGGTGGAGATATTGGTTGCGCAAAGTAGCTATTAATAATCTCAAAAAAATCAAAGGAACTTAATTAGCTCATGGCTTTCTCCCGTGACTTGCTCATGATTGAGGTCTTTAATCAAAGGAATAATGAAGACAGATGGCGCTGCTAGGGAGAAACAGAGAAAGTACAAGAGGGACTCACGGGATACTTGCCGTAGTCCACTGATACTTCGATAGACGCAACTTACACGGCAAGAACAGAGGAACTTGATTAGAGAGGAAGAGGTGGACAACAAGTCTGGCAAGCTCGCGATCGCGAGACGTCTCCTTTTAAGGACGAGAGACGCAGGGACGCTCGCACTGGAAAAGAGATTGACGTGCGCGACGCAGCATACGGACTTTTGTTCTGGCGAGCAGCGACTTCCACGTGCACAGCAAGTCTCCGTGCTACAGTGTTTTCTGCACGCTACAGTAACCTCTGTGCTGCTACAGTACATTTCTGCGGCGCTACAGTACCTCTGTGCTGCTACAGTTTATTTCTGCGGCGCTACAGTAACCTCTGTGCTGCTACAGTACAACTCTGCTCTGCTACAGTACCCCCTGCAGTGACATTTCGTGCTCTCTGGTTTTCTTTCGCAGAGGCAGCGCGCCGTGTGCGTGCGCGGGCATGCCTTGCGAGTGTGCTGTGAGCACGATCAGGGAATTTTAGAAAGAAAAAGAATTGCTAGCGCTGGAGTTGGATCAGGATGACAATAGTTAGTTGAACTGTGCTGAGGAATATTTGGACGAGGAATTAAATTAGAGCTCAAATTGAGAATTAATGCAACAAAATTTAATTTCTCATTTTGCCATAAACAATAATACATAAACATGATGCTCATGACATGGTTTAGTGATTTATTAACGCAGTAACACCGAGGGTGTTACAGCTCTACCCCCCTAAAAGAAAATCTCGACCCGAGATTTCACGTGCCTAGTGTGGGAAAAGATAAGCAAGTTAATTACTTAAGATGATTACCTTGACGAACTAGGAATGAGATGAGGATAATGCTCCAAAATATAGCTTCCCAACTCCCAAGTGGCCTCATCCTCCGAATGATTTTTCCATTGAACCTTGTAAAATTTCACCACCTTGTTTCTTGTGATTCTTTCTTTTTCATCCAAAACCTTGATAGGGTGCTCAATATAAGAAAGATCGGGTTGAAGAGAAAGGCCTTCAATTTCCACAATTTCTTCGGGAACCCGCAAACATCTTTTCAATTGGGAGACATGGAAAACATCATGGACCGCTGACAAGATATCTGGGAGTTGAATACGATAAGCAACAGAACCCCTTTTCTCCAAAATTTTATAAGGACCCATATAGCGAGGAGCCAATTTTCCTCTGACACCAAACCTATGCACACCTCTCATGGGAGATACCTTAAGGTACACATAATCACCAACCTCGAACTGCAAGGACCTTCTTCTTTTGTCTGCATAATTTTTCTGACGACTCTGAGCTGACTTCAAGTGACCTTGGATGACTCTCACTTGATCTCTTGCCTCCTTAATGAGATCGGGCCCATAATGACCACGGTCTCCCACCTCCACCCAGTTGAGTGGTGTCCTACATTTCTTGCCATACAGAGCCTCAAAAGGTGCCATGCGAATGCTCTCTCGATAACTGTTGTTATAAGAGAACTCAGCAAACCTCAAACACTCATCCCACTTTTCAGGAAAAGAAATGACACAGGCCCTCAACATGTCTTCTAGTACTTGGTTGATTCTCTCTGTTTGACCATCAGTCTGGGGATGATAAGCAGAACTTCTAAGAAGGCGAGTACCAAGACACTTCTGCAACTGCTCCCAGAAACGTGACACAAATACTGATCCCCGATCAGAAACTATAGTGAGAGGAACTCCATGTAGAGTAACAACTCGGTCAAAATATAACTTGGCATATTGCATGGCTGTGAACCTATTACCCACCGGAAGAAAATGAGCTGACTTGGTAAGACGATCCACAATGACCCAAATAGAATCATGTCCTCTTACTGTGCGGGGCAAACCCACAATAAAATCCATGGAAATATCCTCCCATTTCCAAGCAGGGATAGGCAAGGGCTGTAGCAAACCCGGTGTACGCAGGTGATCAGCTTTAACTCTTCCACAAATGTCACACTCAGAGATGTACTTGGCCACATCTTGCTTTAGGTTGGGCCACCAATACACGTGCCTCAAATCATGATACATTTTATTACTCCCTGGGTGAATGGACAACTTGGAGTTATGGGCCTCTTCCAAGATTTTTGTCCTAAGCTCAACACTTCCTGGTACTACTAATCTCTTCTTGTACCTGAGCACACCTTGCTCATCAATTAAAATGGGGCCCTCGTCCTTTAGCCATCAATATCCTGATGTGAGGAATCACCTCAGTGTCCTTCCTCTGCTCCAAGACAATCTGATCCAACAAGTCAGAAACCAAGGCAATATGTGCCAACACCTCATGATGAGCAAAAGACAAAGACTCCTCATCCTCCTGGTGTGACTTCCGACTTAATGCATCAGCTACCACATTAGCTTTGCCGGGATGATAGTGCACCTCTAAATCATAATCCTTAATTAACTCAAGCCACCTTCGTTGCCTCATATTTAACTCGGGTTGAGTAAAAATATATTTGAGGCTCTTGTGGTCCGTATAAATATTTACCTTGTTTCCCAACAAAAAGTGCCTCCATATTTTTAGAGCATGCACAACCGCACTAAGCTCTAAATCATGGGTGGGATAGTTTACTTCATGCTTTTTCAGCTGACGGGAAGCATAAGCTACTGCCCGTCCTTCTTGCATAAGCACACACCCAAGTCCAGACCGAGAGGCATCACAATATACATCAAATGGTTTCCCAATATCAGGCTGAGCAAGAATAGGAGCAGTGGTCAAATACTTCTTCAGAGCTTGAAATGCCTCCTCACAAGCCAGGCCCCAAACAAACTTGACATCCTTCTGAAGCAACTTGGTCATGGGTTTAGCTATCTTGGAAAAGTCAGGAATGAAACACCGATAATAACCGGCAAGGCCAAGGAACTGACGTATCTGATGCACGGACCTTGGTGATTTCCAATTTAAAACCTCTTGCACCTTGCTAGGGTCCACTGATATGCCTTCAGGGGTCAAGACATGTCCCAAAAATTGTACCCGGTCTAGCCAAAATTCACACTTGCTAAACTTGGCATATAACTGATGCTCGCGTAGTCTGGTTAGGACTATGCGAAGATGCCGGGCATGCTCATCTTCATTCTTTGAATATATTAAAATATCATCAATAAACACCACCACAAACTTATCCAACTCCGGCATGAAGACTGAGTTCATGAGGTACATGAAAAATGCAGGAGCATTGGTAAGACCAAAGGACATAACTAGGTACTCATAAAGGCCGTACCTAGTGGAAAAGGCTGTCTTTGGTACATCTTGGGGCCGGATTTTTATTTGGTGATACCCAGAACGGAGGTCAATTTTTGAAAATACCTTTGCACCAGCTAACTGATCAAACAAGGTATCAATCCGAGGCAAGGGATATTTATTTTTAATAGTTACTGCATTAAGGGGGCGATAATCAATACAAATCCGAAGAGTGCCATCCTTCTTCACAAAAATAGTTGGACAACCCCATGGTGAAGTGCTAGGACGAATAAATCCCTTCTCCCTCAGCTCTTCTAATTGCTTCTTCATTTCAGCTAACTCTGGGGGAGCCATACGATAAGGACGTCTAGAAATAGGAGTAGTACCGGGCTCTAGCTCAATGGTAAACTCCACATCTCTATCAGGAGGTAACCCAGGTAAATCTTCAGGAAAAACATCCGGAAATTCACAGACCACAGGAATAGAGGCAAGAGCAGGAGAAGCTTCAGTATTAGAGACGGCTGCTAGAGAAGAGATTGGTGGCATAATAAGGGACATTCTATCCTCAGATGAAGGAAGCTTCAACTCCACCACTCTATGGTTAAGGTCCAAACTACACCATTCCTCACCAACCAATTCATTCCCAAGATAGCATCTATACTTTGCCCAGGCAATACCATGAACTGGACACGATATGAATGAGTGGCCAAAACCAGGCTAAGTGTCTCAGTCCGGGTCTGAATACATAACTGTGCACCAGGGGTGCTAACCTTATATGCAACAGAAATCATTGCAGTAGGTATATTGTGCCTTTCTACGAAACCCATACTCATGAATGAATGTGATGCACCAGAATCAAATAACACATATGCTGGGTGGGAGTTGATGGAGAACATACCAGCCATCACAGGCTCTCCCTGTGGAAACTCCTCAGCTGCAGTGAAATTAACATGTCCCGAGCGGCTCACAGGCACCTTCTTCCTGATAATAGTCCTCTTGACCAAGCGAGAGTTGGCTGCAGACTGAGCAGACTGAATAGGATGATTTTCGGGACACTCCCGAGCATAGTGGCCTTCCTTGCCACACTTGAAACAAATAACTGGTGGCTTGTTTTCCTGTCCCTGACGAGGCTGGAACTGCTGTCCCTGAGGCTGCTGCACCTGCTGAGTAGGTGCACGGTACTGAGTGTGCTGAACTGAAGTGGCTTGCTGAAAGTGACGTGGCTGCTGTCCACCCTGAGAATAATAAGGCACCCTCCTAACAACTTGTACCTTCTGCGCATGTGGGTGACTAGAGGATCCAGTAATCACCCGCTTGCGCTTCCACTCAGACTGGGTGTCATTCTGAAGTCC
>CM039600.1:21962559-22087085 GCA_022457205.1 Saccharum spontaneum | reverse complement strand
GCTGAGGCAGGCCGGCTGGGCTGGGCCGCGGCCCAGAGAAGGAGCACGGGGGAGGAAATGGTGGGCCGCTGGGGAACCGGGCTAGCAGGCCGAAAAGGAGGGAAGTGAAGGCGGGAAAAAGAATTTGTTTTCCTTTTTCTGAGTTGAATTTTCAAATCACATTTCCAAATGATTTTCAAATCCTTTCAAAAATTTATCAAAGCCACTCATCACAAAAATACTTGTGCAACAGCATGCATGCATGATCATTTGCTAACCTTATGATTGATTTTAATTTCCCAAAAATTTATTATTCCCTAAATTTGAATGCACAACAAATTCATATTTAAATCAAATTTATCTATTTTAAATAATACGAAAATTTAGGGTGTCACAATTCTACCCCCTTAAAAGAATCTCGTCCTCGAGATTGGATGATGCTTACTCAAAAAGCTGTGGATAAGACTTTCTCAGATCTTCTTCTCTTTCCCACGTAGATTCATCTTCTGAATAACGATTCCATTGCACTCTGCACATCTTTATAGTGCGACTCCTGGTAACTCTTTCTGCAGTTTCAAGAATCTTTACCGGATATTCCTCATACGTGAGATCTTCTTTAACAGTAAGCTCCTCCAAGGGAATCTGCTCTTCTGGTACCCGCAAACACTTTTTCAATTGTGAAACATGGAACACATCATGCACACCTGCTAAACTTTCTGGCAATTCCAATTGATAAGCCACTTCTCCACGTCTCTCCAGAATCTTGAAAGGTCCTACATATCTCGGTGCTAACTTGCCCTTCATATTGAATCTTCTCACATTTCTCATTGGTGACACTTTCAAATACACATAGTCACCTACTTTGAAACTCAACTCTCTCCTTCTGACATCAGCATAGCTCTTCTGCCTAGACTGTGCTACTCTCAAATTATCCCTGATCATCCTCACTTGTTCTTCTGCATTGCGTAGGACATCAGGTCCAAACACTTGGGTCTCACCTGCCTGATTCCAGAATAGAGGTGTTCTACACTTTCGTCCATATAAAGCTTCGAATGGCGCCATATTGAGGCTTTTCTGGTGACTGTTGTTGTATGAAAACTCAGCATATGACAAACTCTTATCCCAACTAGCACCATACTGTAAGGCACAAGCTCTCAACATATCTTCCAAGATTTGATTTGTCCTTTCGGTCTGCCCATCAGTTTGGGGGGTGATATGCCGAACTGAAATTTAACTTGGTTCCCAAAGCACTGTGTACCTTCCGCCAAAAATGTGATGTAAACTGAGTTCCTCGGTCAGATACGATCTTCTTTGGAACTCCATGTAAACATACTATTCTCTCCATATACAATTCCGCTAGCTTTGCACCACTATAAGTGGTTTTGACTGGCAAGAAGTGGGCTACCTTAGTAAGTCGATCCACTATTACCCAGATCGAATCATATCCTTGTTGAGTGCGAGGCAATCCAGTAATGAAGTCCATACCAACTTCTTCCCATTTCCACTCTGGTATTTTCATTGGTTGCAACAATCCTGCAGGCCTTTGGTGCTCAGCTTTCACCCTTTGACAAGTATCACATATGGCCACATACTCAGCCACATCCCGTTTCAAACCATACCACCAATACTTCTCTTTGAGGGTCCAAGTACATCTTGGTGCTTCCAGGGTGTATAGAATATGCAGAATCATGTGCCTCTCGCAGAATCATATCACGGATGGCTTTCACTTCAGGTACACATATCCTTTTTCCAAACCATAGAGTACCATTCTCATCCAACCGGAAACCTGGTGCCTTTCCAACCACTACCTGCTCAGCAATCTCTTTCAATTTCTCATCCTCCAACTGACCTTTACGTATCTCTTGCTCCAATGTAGGTTCAATAGTCAATTCTACTACATTATTGACAAAACCCAAGTTGAGATGTTCTATTTCAGCTCGCAACTTTGCTGGTATAAATGTCAACTGAAGTCCGTTGGCATAGCTTTTCCGGCTAAGTGCATCGGCAACAACATTTGCCTTTCCAGGATGATAATGCACTTCCAGGTCATAGTCCTTAATTAACTCCAGCCAACGACGTTGCCTTAAGTTCAACTCGGACTGAGTAAAAATATATTTTAAACTCTTGTGGTCAGTGTAGATGTCACACTTATGTCCGATCAAATAATGCCTCCAGATTTTCAGAGCATGGACAACTGCGGCTAATTCCAAGTCATGGGTTGGGTAATTCAATTCATGCTTTCTCAATTGCCTGGATGCATAGGCCACAACCTTTCCTTCTTGCATAAGCACACATCCAAGGCCTAGGCGAGATGCATCACAATAAATAGAGAAACTCTTACTTAAATCAGGTAGGGTCAACACCGGGGCTGTTGTCAACCTTTTCTTTAACTCCTCAAAGTTGGCTTGACATTTGTCTGACCAAACAAATTTGGCATTCTTCTCTAATAGGGCTGTCATAGGCTTGGCTAGCTTAGAGAACCCTTCAATAAACCTTCTATAGTATCCAGCCAAACCCAAAAAGCTACGGATTTCACTAGCATTGACTGGGGCTTTCCAATTCAGCACATCTTGCACTTTACTGGGATCTACGGCTATTCCACCGTTAGAGACCACATGTCCCAGAAAAGATACTTCTTTCAGCCAGAACTCACATTTGCTCCTCTTGCATACAATTTATGTTCCCTGAGTTTTTGTAAGACTAACCTTAAGTGTTCGGCATGTTCCTCTTCATTTTTGGAGAATACTAGGATATCATCTATGAATACCACTACAAACTTATCCAAGTACTCCATGAATACTTTGTTCATTAGATACATAAAGTATGCAGGTGCATTTGTCAGTCCAAAAGACATCACTGTGTACTCATAAAGGCCATATCTGGTAGTAAATGCTGTCTTGGGTATGTCAGACGCACGAATTTTTAGTTGGTGATATCCAGAACGGAGGTCAATTTTTGAGAACACACAAGCACCTTTCAGCTGATCAAATAAATCATCAATTCTAGGGAGTGGGTATTTGTTCTTGATGGTGACTTTATTTAGGGACCTATAATCGACACACATCCTTCGTGTGCCATCTTTCTTATCCACAAATATAACAGGTGCTCCCCAAGGTGAAGAACTAGGACGAATAAATCCTTTCTCTTGCAATTCCTTAATTTGTTTCTTTAGTTCTTCTAATTCATTTACCCCCATTCTATATGGTCTCTTAGCTATGGGTGCAGTTCCAGGTAAAAGCTCGATAAGGAATTCGATGTCGCGATCGGGTGGCATACCTGGCAATTCATCGGGGAACACGTCCGGGAATTCATCCACCACCCGGTCCTCCTGGTTAGCAACATCGCTCAGCTGATTGACGGTGGCGGTAGGTTGAGCTTGCACTTCCACTTCAACACAAATTCTATCACCACTTGGAGATGTCACAACCACAGATTTCTCTTGACATTGTATCACTGCTCTATGTTGCTTCATCCAATCCATTCCCAGGATGAGGTCAATTCCAGCGGTTCTCAGAACAATTGGATTTACCTTGAAAGCTACCCCCCTTAAGAATATACTAGTAGAAGGGCTCCAATAATTTGTTGGCATGCTACCCCCCGGTGAATTAACTAACATGGGATCCTTCATGGCACACAGGGGTATGCTATGCATTCTAACAAAAGCTTGGGATATGAAAGAATGCGAGGCACCGGAATCAAAAAGTACGGTAGCGGAGATGGAGTTGACGCTAAACGTACCCAGCATAACCTCAGGCGCCTCCTGAGCTGATTCCGACGACACATGGTTCACCTTGCCAGTGAACGGAGGTCGAGCGTTGGGTCTCTGGTTGTTCTGCTGGTTCTGCGGGGCCTGCCGGTTCTGCTTCTTCGGGCACTGGTACGAATAGTGTCCCACCTCTCCACAGTTGTAACAGGCATTGGGGTTGCCTGGGGTGCCACTCTTGATTGGGGCATTGTTGGGCACTCCCTGACGTGGTGCCTGGTTGCTAGCTTGCTGTTGCTGGGGGCGCTGCTGACTCTGATTACCCAACTGCGGTGGGTGCTGGGGACGCTGCTGATACTGGTTCCTCTGGGGGTACTGGCCCTTGTTCCATTGGTTGGGTGGCCCTTGGTTCCTCTGCGGGAAACCTTGCTGCGGGAAGGCTCGCGGGCGAGTGTTGCTACCCGATGCCTGTCCCTGGAGCTTCCTCTTCTTGAGGTCCATTTCCTTACGCTTGTTATCAATTACAATTGCGCGGTCCACCAACTCCTGGAAACTGGCATATTTGTTGGACATCAGCTGCAGTTGGAGTCCATCATACAGCCCCTTCAGAAAACGGCGCTGTTTGTCAGAATCTCTAGCCACTTCAGCCGGGGCATATCGCGACAATTGTGCAAACTTGTCGCGGTATTCCGCCACTGACATGGACCCTTGCTTGAGAGCCCGGAACTCCTCTTGCTTCAGCTCAATAAGTCCCTCAGGGATATGATAGGACCTGAAGTTCTCTGTGAACTCTTTCCATGTGACCTCTGGAGCATTCTCTGGACGTCCATACTGGAATGACTCCCACCAATCCTGAGCAGCTCCTTGGAGTTGGCCTGAGGCGTACAAGACTTTCTCCAAGTCGTTGCACTGAGCAATGTTCAGCTGCTTTTCTACAGCTCTAAGCCAGTCATCCGCCTCCATAGGTTCAGAGGCGTGTGTGAACACAGGTGGGCGTCCTTTCAGAAACTCACCACGCTTGTCACGGACCTGCACTGGTGGGGGTGCTCCTGCGGGTTGCTCACCGAGACGGTCCATCACGGTCTGCATGAGCTGCGCTTGCATGGCCATCAACTGCTCAATAGTCACCGGCGGTGGCGGAGGTGGGTCCACCAAAGCTCCGTGTCCACGACCACGGCCATGGCCTCGGCCACGTCCTCCTCTAGCGGCCATCTGTTTCCAAGCAAATGTGCAACTTTTAGAGATCTCCCAAAAATTTACAAATTATTTACAAAAGGTAAATAACATAATTGAAAATTTCTGGACGAGTGTCTACAACAGCAGACCGAAAACTGGGGTGTAACTCAAGTTCCAGAAATCTAAAATATGCGTGGCATACATCGTTGGAAAGCTTAAAGAGTCTGCTACAACTTTTGTATAGAACTTTTTCACTGATACAGACGGCAACATCATCAAAAACTGAGCTAAACAATTTCTGTTCTAGGTTACAGACTGCACAGACTTGCCATGTTGTAGCAGGCATATCTCTCAAACCAGAATTGATAATGAGGTGATTCCAGTGGGAAATGAAAGGTACACAAGTCTAGTTCTTTCCCCAAAAATTTCATAATTTTCGGACGTAGAGATTTAGAGATATGAGACAAACATCGCAGACTGCTCTGAGAAACAGCACAGCAGTGATGCAGAAATTAAACCCCAACTAAGTTAAACAAACACTAACTTAAGGTTTTGATAAAAAAAAGAACATGTGGACAAGCCCACACTGTTCCAGCAATCAAACAAACTCCGAATCAACCAAGTTCATCAACACAACCAACGATACAACGGAAAGTTCACAAAACATACACGAACTTGACACGACTCTCGACTCTAAGACGCATCTAGCTAGACGGGGCTGCAACATCTAAGGAGCGCGATCCACCATGGTGAACACCCTGGCCTTCTTCTTGTAAATGGTGGGCTGTCCTAGCTGAACGGCCATCTCATCTATCTGGTTCTGAAGGCGCTTTTCAGATTTTTGCGCTGCACGAAGCTCTTCCCTGAGTGCTTCGTTGACCTCCTGCATGGCGCTGAGGTGCCTCACTATGGTGTCCAAGGTGGGATCAGAAGCTGGAGGAGCCAACACCGCCCATGTCTTCTCCCTCGGGTCATAGCGTGGGAGATACCGGTAACGGTCGTTCTGCATATCCTCAAAACGCCTACCATGGTAATGCAGGTACGCCGCCTGCGCAGCATCTTCCATGCTGTCATAGACACTGGCACGCCTGGCTCGGTGGCTATGGGTGGTCACAATATCCTGGGATTGGTCGGTGTTGTTCCAGGCGGTGACGATCACATTAGTCTTCCAGTACGTCGCCTCCACTGGATGTGTGTGCTCCGCACAGTAGTACTTCACAGAGGCAGCAAACTCTGGATAGTACTCAGCTAGCATGGTGGTGAGGAGGTTGTGGTAGTGGGCATCTTCGGGAGCTTCCTTAAACTTGTTCCTGGTGGACCATCCTATCTCTTCTGGCCCCTCTGATGCAGCTGGGGAGGGCACTGGTGTTGGTGCAGAAGCAGCCTGGGATGCTGGTGGAGGTGTAGCAGCGGGGACTGGTGCATCCACCTGTGGAATGGGTGCAGCCACGGGAGTCGAAGCGGGTCCATCAGATGCGGCATCTGAAAATGCCTCCTCCTCCATGGGTTCCTCCTCCTCCTCATCAGTGACGTGGACGACCTCTGGCTCCACTAGTGGTACTGCTGGTGGTGCTGGTGGAGCAGGTGCTGCTGGAACGAACTGGGCGACGTAGGCAGCGGCACTGAGACGAGGCATCTATAGTTTTGATATAAAATATTATCAGAGTCAATATTTTATGCAATAGAATAAAGAATAGAGCATAAAATTTTTAAGAAAATATCAAGAGTAAGGTAGTAGCAAATAAATAAATAAAGTCAATCTCCTAGAAACGACCATTTCTACCTAGGTTTGCGTCCTACAGTCGACACAGCTCCGATACCAATTTGTCACACTCCAATTAAAGGACAATATAGAGTGCATACATCTTATGTGCGCCCCAGGAATAGTCGCACACATAAGCCGACAAATTAACAGAAGTATCATCACTGAGTACATACATAACGTTATTACATCACATAGTTCTTACATAAACAAACGGAAAGATAACTAGCAACTCTCAGGCGTAGTGTCTGATCCACAGGGAAGGACGACTGGTTGACCCAAACCTAGAAATCCTCCGGGAAGTCCTCGTAGAAACTGTCATCTGTTACCCATCCGGGATTTTACCCAAAAACAATATAGCAACAAGTGTGAGTACATTCGTACTCCGCAAGTATAGTATGAGGATTCATGAGGCTCAAACGGTTAGACACGGTAGACTGCAGTTAGCATTTTTAGTAGATCAACATTTCATTATTAATCATTATTAAGTTATGCTCAAACTCCCATTTATCCCACATGATCCACTACTAGATTTAAGAAAAGAAAGCATCAGTGTGATCTCATCATCAGGGTTCAACACGTATCAAGTAACCATTTATTCTGTGAGTTTTCCGGGCCGCTCATGTCCGTGAGCACGGCTGTTATAACAGTTTAAACACTCTGCAGAGGTTGTGCATCTTTACCCGTGAGTCGTGTTACCCATATGCCCGGGGCCCGTCGACCCCCTAACACTTCCAAGGTGAGCAGGCAGGGTACACTATGAAGCCTTCCATAGGCCTCTTCTAACCAGTTAGGGCCGCTAGGTTTCCTCAGCAGGCAGATATAGAGAACCCCCCTTTCGATGGCACAATTCCCGCAGGCTATACACATCAGAACAGAGGCAGTTCTATACCCAACGTGGCAAGCCCCTCTTGCGCCCTTTCGGGTAACCTCTAACAAGTTAGAAAAGATCCTACTACTGAGCTAAAGTCAGAGCCATTTAACTCCCACGGTTGCACTATAAGTCCCAGCTTTTGCCCTACAGATAAGTCCTTACGGAGGGTTTAGGGCAACATGATCAACATCATTTGCACCATCACCCTTTAGTTCCACTACTATCATCATGATTACCCGTTGTTTCCAATAATCATTGTGTAGATCATGTTTGGTTAGAGCACTAGCTTTCTACCCAAATGCAATTAATCCCCATAGGAATCAAGGTACAGGTCATCAATTTGCTAGGAAGTCCTTATAATCGAGCAATATTAGACACATGCATGATGAATATGTTATATAATGAATAGGACAACAAGGTAGGCCCATGCTATACTTGCCTTGGTTCACGAACTGCTGCTGGTCCTGTTGATCCTCGTACGCGTCCGGATTTCCGACGTACTCCTCACCGTCTGAACTCGTACGACACGAAGTACAACACGCAATTCGGAGCAGACATACAAGCAAAACATAGCTACTATTAGAACAGTACACCAACAATAAATAAATCTGAATAAAATGTTTACCAAAATCATCTACGTCTCGCTACGATCACATTGACGCGAATTGCACGAAAATCGGAGCTACAACGCAAAAGTTACGAGACATTTACTATTCCAGAAGCTAGCTATTAACTAGATTTATTTGAGAAATTCAAAAGCTCTTAACAGGTCTAACAGTAGCACTATTGCGTAGATTATGAAATTATGAAACTAACGCAAGTTGAACGGGTCAAATCGGAGCTAAAACGACGATTTTATACACGTTTTACTGTAGTGGCAATTCTGTAAATAAATTGAAAACATTTCGGAATTAAAATAATTCGAAATTCTGAAAATTCATTAGAACCGAGGACTGCGGGTTAAATAGATGAAAATGGAGGGTCTCTTTAATAAAACGAACCCCGAAGGGGTATCGGCTGCCCACAGCCGTTGATCAAGCGATGAAGGGCTAGGAAAGAAAGGGGGGAGGAAAGAGAGAGGCCGGCCGCCGGAGCCGAGGAAGATCGCGACGGCGCCGCCATTGCCGGCGACCGGGAGCTTCCTGGAGTTGTTCGCCCGGGCGCTATAGGGCTCCATTTTCAAAAGCGAACGGACCGGAGCGAAGAGGGGAAGATGGCGAACGCATTCCGGGACAGAACGCGGGCACGGGGCCACCCGCACGGCGTACCCGCCATAGCCGACGGTGGTGAGCTCGCCGGAGCAGCGGGATTGGGTGCTATAGAGCCCCATTCACCAAACCAACTTCACAGGGAGGATGCGGAGGGGATAGGGGTTCCGTTTTTGCCACAAACGCGGCCGGGGAAAGGCGCGAGGGGCACCCGCCATGGACGGCGGCGAGAAGGTCGTCGGAGCTAGCGGGGACACGCCACAACGTGCACAAATTGAGAAATTGAGAGCATAGAAAGGAATAGGAGGTCAAGGCGGAGCTCACCACTGCTTCAATTGAGATGGAGGCGGCTCTGGAGCGGCGGTCCAAGGGAGCGGCGGATGGCGACTCCGGCGGCGGTTTTGCTGTCTCTGTGCGCGCGCGCGAGGAGGAAATCCAGAGCGAGAAGTGGCAGGGGAGTAGTGACGGGTGCGGGGCTCCCCTTTTGAAGGCCGAGCGCAGGGTGGGACGCTCCCACGACGTGAGAAGGTGGGCGCGGGGCGGGTCATGGCGGTTGCCATAGTGACCGAGGGAGTCGGGGAATCGGCTGGAGGTTGGAGATGGGAGCGCCGACAGGTGGGCCCGCCATGTCTGCCGCACAAGGGAGCAAGGCGCTGCGGAGGCAGGCCGGCTGGGCTGGGCCGCGGCCCAGAGAAGGAGCGCGGGGGAGGAAATGGTGGGCCGCTGGGAACCGGGCTAGCAGGCCGAAAAGGAGGGAAGTGAAGGCGGGAAAAAGAATTTGTTTTCCTTTTTCTGAGTTGAATTTTCAAATCACATTTCCAAATGATTTTCAAATCCTTTCAAAAATTTATCAAAGCCACTCATCACAAAAATACTTGTGCAACAGCATGCATGCATGATCATTTGCTAACCTTATGATTGATTTTAATTTCCCAAAAATTTATTATTCCCTAAATTTGAATGCACAACAAATTCATATTTAAATCAAATTTATCTATTTTTAAATAATACGAAAATTTAGGGTGTCACAGATTCCAACCATTGTAAAAGGTCTAATTTGCTTTTTTATTGACTAAATCCAAACTCTCTAAAAATATATATTCTTTAAGGGGATTGTGATATCGTATTACTAAAATAATCTAAAAATCGATTAACAGTCTTAAAAACTAGTAGAATACTTCCTCAATTCCCAATGATAAGACATTTTGATTTTTTAAATATATACTTTTATTATATGTATCTAGACATGATGTATATCTAAGTGTATAATAAAAATTATGTATCTAGAAAATCAAAAACATCTTATAATTTTGAACCGAGAGAGTATATATGATGTCATCTATCATAATTGTAAAGTTATGCGTGCCGTGTAGCTACCAGTAGACCGGAACAATTTTTGTTATCTCAAATAAGTGATTCTCTTGTGCCAGCGAGTGGGTGGAAATTGGGACACATAAATGTGTGCATTTTGCGTACTGGGCTTTAATGTTTATGGTACCTGTTTCTTTGGTCTCGAAATAAGTCGTCATCTTATGTTTTAAGAAGTCTATAAAATTAACTTTGACAGAATATTTATAAAAAATATTAATATTTATGATATCAGATAAGCATTAATCACATCATATATTTAATACTAAATATATTTGAAAATACAAATGATATTATTTTTAAAGCCTAGCCAAAGTTCAAATTAGTTGATTCCTCGAAATGTGGGACGAAATAAACTTATTTGGATGAAGTAACCGTTATTATTAGCCTAATAATAATCCTCCAATTCCCCAATCTGGCCGGCCTACCCTAGCCCGCTGTTTTCTCGCGGCTGGGACTGGGACACTCGGCGTGGGGCAATAGGGCGGAGGCGGAGCCGCGGAGTAGAGGGCGCGCGCGCGAGGGCGCGATTTGCCGGTGGCCGGCGGGCGGCAGGGGCAAGCTGCTGCGGGCTGCGGCTGCCGGCCGGTCGGCACGCCGGCACACACGCGACTCCAGTACGCGGAAGCGAGCCTGCAAGGAAGCAACACACGCAAAGGCCGGTAACGAACTGCACTCAAATCTAAAGAAAGGCACGCAATTGCCATTTACAATTTTTTAATGCAATAACTGATTAAAGTACTAGTAGCATAGTTATTCTGTATTTATGCAACTGTTACCAGTTTATTTATTCTGCACTCATTAAATTTTAACTCATTCTTACAATTGTAGGAGTAATTTGTAAGATGTCGAAATGAACGTTCAGTTATTATTCAAGCCGTAGCAGACTAGCAGTAATCCAACTCTGGAGAATGATGAGAACAGAAGGCAGCCAAAATTACCAATAGTAGAGTTTCGATGCTCAGATATTGTTAGCGATCCAGTATTGCGTAAAACAATTGATGCATATTCATTTGAGATTAGAGATCAAGTGAATGGGACCTATGCTTTGAGAGGCCCCACTCAACCAATTGGTTTTACATTTCCTCACAAATCGCAAGGGGAATGGAGATTCTTCCAACCATGTTGGTTTGACAATTATGATTGCTTAGAGTACGATGAATCAAAGGATATGGCATTTTACTTCTTGTGCTGTATTACAAATTCTTCCTCTATGTTTTCGTGTAAAACGGCTCTAAACTAGGACGATGGTTTTTGTATGGGATATGATGAACTTGTGTTGGTCTAGTCCCTTTATTGTTCAGGCCCCGTATTTATTCTTTTTTTTTGGATCCACTAGTTCGCTAGCACAAGGGCATGCTTGCATACCTGCGCATCCGCAGAGGGTAGTGGGCGGTCCACAAGTGCAAGGTGAGTTCATTTCCCTCCCGATTTGAGAGTAGCTTTCAACTGAGGATTCAATCGATTGTCCAGTTGGGGATATCTTTCAGCGTGTGATTACAGGCCTGTTGGTAATCATTAGATGAGAAAACTTTGTAATTTCATTATTTGAATCTATTGCCTGATTTGGGATTTATACACGTCTAATTTGTGACAAATGGTTGTTTATTCCTTGTTCACGGCAAGCAGTGGCAGTCCACTATGTGCAGGCAGCGGGAGGCCCGAGCTGCATGGTGAGCTCCTATGCCCCTTGTGCCTCCTGCATTCCATCCACCCCCCTCCCGTTGCCTCGTGCGCTCCTCTCTTGCAGCAACTCACCTGCTGCCTCATCGCCTCCAACTACACCCCTCTGTCTGCATTCATAGTCCTCCCTAGCTACCTGAGCGTCCGCCTCTTGTCCGCTCCTCATATGCCTTTCGTTCTCAGTAAAACCCTCCCCTCGAGCCACAAGGTGAAAGCTTCTGTTTGTAGTTCAAACCCAGCTCTAAGTTTTTGGTTCATAGTGCAAACTCCCTGTTCGCATCTACATAATTTCCAATAAAAAGGTCCCAACCTTTGTTTAGTACTCAAATATGCAATTTAAAACTTACAATTTATGAATGAAAATGGAAGCCATCTTGTGGTTGGATATGAAGGGAAAGATTTAGATGATAACTAGTGTTAATGAAGTGAGAAGCATGCATGCATTTGTGCTTTGGTATATTTTCTGGTGGGCAACTGCACATTTGCAGTGCTAACTCTCCAAATTGATAGTCATATTTCCTCTTGTGTCAGCACTTGCTTGGGTCAGCTGTAGTCTGTTAGACTTGATTAGTAATTTATAGGATAGGTGGTTAGGATAAGGCATTCGGTATTCCTGACCGATGATTTAATAGACTCTTCTTTTCGAAGAAGACATGATGCAATTTGTTTCTGTGAAACTCTCATCATGTCATGGAGTGACGTGACAAGTTATGAATTCACCTGTTTGCTTAATTTCTTTTCTTTCAGGCTCTATCCCTTATTAATATCACAAGTTATGAATTCACCTGTTTGCTTAATTTTTTTTCAGCCTCCATCCCATATTAATTGACCGCTGTAATACGGATAAAGCACATTAAATTTTGCCATGGCAGCTGAGGAAGATGTCAAACAGAGGCAGATCATCGAAAATCGTGCGAGAAATATAAGCCACAATGTTCGGTGCACTGAGTGTGGTAGCCAATCGATTGAAGATTCACAGGCTGATGTTGCTATTCTGCTTAGGAAGGTACTAACTGTTTACTTGTTTGCAAGACTCATGGTAACAGGGTTAATTTTGGCCGTTCTCTAGCTGGATAAGCAAGATTTTCTGACATTGTTATGTGTTCCTATCTGATGTCTTGTTGCAACTGTTCAACCATTGCTCTAAAATCTGTAAGAATCATACCTTGGATATTGAAATTTCTAGCTCAATGCAGCTGTGTTGCTTGGTACATCTCTTGTTTCCATGAGTGTCCATTCCTTTACCTTGAATTGCTGAGTTAACCTTTGTTGGTGGTCAAAGAACTGTTGTTAACTGGGCTGTTTTTAGTCATTCTGTAACTTAATGTATCAGGCATGATCTTGTCATATGTTTGCTTCTGATGTTTCAGTGCATCAAAAGATGCAGGTCAGACTTGTTAGAAATTGGAATGATGTAGCTATTAAATTCTTTGTTTTATCAAATGAAATATGTATTGGTGCAATTTTTCAACAAAAAAAAATTCCTTATAAATTTACTGGCTTTCAGACAAACCCTTAAATCTGGAAAATTTATAGAAAACTGAAGAAAGCAACAAACATCTCGCATTTTAGACAGTGGTATCGAGTCTGTCTCAAGCAATGTCTCAAAGAACTTTGAATTCCTGATATTTGAAGCCAACTCTATTGACTCCTGTTTTGGTAAATAATGGTGCTTAGATTTTGAAATTCCTTTTTCAACTAAAGTTTTGACAAGTTAATTGAAACCTGAAAGTTCCCGTGCTAGCGTTACCAGATGTTAAGTTCTATATTTGCTTCTTTTTTCTTCCTTTGCTATATTTGTACTCCCTTCATTCCAAATTGCAAGTTGTTCTGGCTTTCCTAGATATATAGCTTTTACTATTTATCTAGACATAATGTATATTTAGGTGCATAGCAAAAACAGTATATCTAAAAAGCCAAAACGACTTACAATTTGGAACAAAAGGAGTATATACTTTCTTCGGTCCAGTTTATAAGGCATAGTCAGACATGGCACGGTCTTTGGAATTATAATTTGACCATTTTATATTTTTTTGATTATAAAGTTATGACAATTGGATAGTATATTAGATTAGATTATAAATCTAACTGTGTCAAGTTTGTACTACAATAATTAAAAGTTATTGGCCAAATTATTGGTCTAAGATTTGTTAAGTTGAATCTTGATATGCATGTGCGCCTTATAAACTGGACCAGAGGGATGGAGTATATATATACTTAAATGTATGGCAACCATTAAAAAGAGACATTCAGTGGTAATGCTAATTTAACAGCAACACTTTTTTTCTGTGATATTTTCTTTCAGACAGTAACGATATTACATTTTGCAGCTCATTCGTGATGAAATAAAAGCTGGAAAGAGTGATAAAGAGATCTACAAGAAACTAGAGGATGAGTATGGAGAGAGTACTATATGCCCCTAAATTTGATCTTCAGACTGCTGGGATATGGCTTTCACCTGTAAGCCCTAATAAGAATCTACCGTTTTGTACATGTTTCCATTTGTCTTACATAACTGTATGGCAATGTGCTACTCCTCTAGAGCTAGTGATTCACTGGCTCGTCAAATTCCCTGAAATCTGCTTATCTGAATCTGAGAAGAAGCATTTGGTGTTCTGATTGAGTCCATTATGTACAGGTCATTGTGGGTGGTATAGCAGCTGGCATCTGGGCTTACCAAAAGCACAGGCAAAGGACAAATGTTCACATTATGGCTCTGAACCTAGTCCGAGGGGTACCACTGACTCCGAGGGAGAAGGAGACCATGCTAGACATCCTTACACCTCCACCGCCTCCAAGGAAATGGTGGTGGCCAGACAAATGATGTAGAATTCACGGAGGCCTCCATATTCTAGCAGATTGGGTGGGGGTGGGGATGACAACCGTCTTGTGTTGTCTGCCCTCGCTGCTGCTTTGAGCAGGATCTGATGCCTGCGATGAGTTTGACAAGATCACCACTTATTCCATCAGAACCCAAAACACCAAGATTATCACTTTTTAACTTAAATAATAAATAGATTCTGGTGTTTCTTCTTCCTTTATTTCTTGTTTTTATCACGTGTTATTTAGGTAAAAAAAAACATGTCAGTTTGCTGCCACGTGGCCATATCTGTAGATAAGTGTCACCGCTGGCCGCTGCTTTCATTGGCTAGCTTTAGGCCTATTTAGAACGCGGGAATAAATTTCAGTTCCTGTGTTTTTTTTCTTCTGAAATTGAATTGATTCCTGTTATGAATAAAGGGAGACTAAACTAGATTATTATATTGAGGCCCGCACACATGGGGACACACGTTTTGTTTTAAGGAAGGGCAGTGTTTTCCAGACAGCATTTAGCTTAAAAGGGAACAATCACATGCGAAGTACTCGGCCTCGAGTGAGTGAGATGCGCACCAAGACCACCCGTCACGACGCCTGCCATCCCAAACATCACTGTCGTGGCGCGCAGGACACGCTCCCGTGCGAACTCGGCCATACAGCTAACAACTTCTAGCAAGAAAACAGAAAAATAACTATGCATATAATTATTCAAAAATTCTCCTAATACTTGTGCATCAACTCTAAGCTACTTGATAGATGCCAATCTTGTTGCAAAGCTCCTGAAATTTTGATCCTTGAGAGAGGTTTCGACGACACAATGTCCCGGCCTCGGCCCTAGCTGCTCATTAGTCCTTATGAACCTCACTTCAATTTGGTCACCATGTGCATAAGCACCGATCAGATGAAAACGAATGTCAATGTCCTTGCTCTGGTTATAAATTATAATGCATAGGATTCTTTTTTTATAAACTCATGGCATATACTACTCATCAGACCCAACTAATAAATCGCTGGTCATCAAGTCCTCAACATCTCCAGGAACACCTTCCCAAACGGTATTGCATCGCTTGGAAATTTAGACCCAAGAGCAGCTTATGCGTGAGGTACTTTGTTACAGACTCGAGAACAGACACTAATTTTACAGGAACTAAAATCAGAGATCATCAGCGACTTCAGCTCTGTGATCACACCCCCCATCGCTGAGAGCGATATTCCTCATCTCCTAAAGCTGCTTTCACCAGAGTTGCATCCGTCTCCAGTCTCCACACAGATGTTCTGGATACCAGTGTTTGTTTTTTCTCGATCAGACCAAGAAGTCCGTTTTTCATTAAGAGGAAGGAGGAACGAACATCGTTTACAAGGGCAAACAGCATTGGTGGCGAGGAGCCATCAGTAGCAGCTTGCAAGGACGCCTAGCTACTGGGTTTAGGTACTGATTATTACATTGCGGCCAGACTTTGCGACCAAAGAGGTATTAAGCAAGATAAAGTAGAGAAGCCAGCTTCAGTCCGGTCCTCAGCTTCACGGATGACCGCAGCGAGCAGACCGTCAATCCCAGTCGCCGTTCGCTGGAAAGTACGGCTGTTTCTCTCCTTCCACGTGCACCAGGTCACTAACAAGATGAAGGAGTCGAATGGTGGCCTTGCATCACTCTGTAGAAGTAGCCTCTGCCGTAGCCACCAAAGCGTTCGACCCCCGCTGGTGCAAGCGCCGATAGGCCAGCCGGCATAAGCAACCGGTACCATAGCTCCCTCGTCACGACACAGCCGAGAAACAAGTGATCAGCCGACTCTGCCTCTTGGCCGCACATGATACAAACATCGTCATCCTGTAAACCATGCCGCCTGCGCCGTGCCGCCGTCCAAAGCCTTCCATGAAGAGCTAACCAAAAGAAGAATTTCACCTTAGGTGACGCCTTAGTCCTCCACAGTTCCTTAGCGCCCAAAAGCGACGTAGAGCCAACAAAGAAGGCTCGATAAGCTGATGACGCGGAGTATTTGCCGTCTGCCGACCATCTCCACACGAATCGGTCGGCCTGGAGCGGGTTCAGCTGCACCGAGCGCAGCAGATGCCAGACCAAGGTATTGGCATAACACCTGAGTAGTTGGCGCACCGAGCCACCCACGATGTCCCTAGCCCATCTGTTCTGAAACAACCCATCCTTGACTGTCCTCTTCTTGCCGGACCTGCTCAACGCCTTGAACATCTCGGGGGCGAAAAGATGAAGAGGACCAACAGCAGCCTAGCTGTCCGTCCAAAGCAAGGCTGATGAGCCATCACCCACAGTCATAGTCATGCTAATGGCACTCATGACTGCCACAGGGTTTTCAGTTCTTGCCGGCAAAGATGCCCAGCAGCGCCCGGGCTCGTACCTGCGCAGCCATTCCCACCTCAGCCTTAAAGCAAAGCCGAAGAAGCAGAGGTCGAGAATGCCGAGGCCTCCAAGTTCCGTCGGGCGACAGACAGAAGGCCAAGCCACCTTGCATTTACCCCGACGTCGTCACCGACCCGGACCAGAGAAAGGCCCGACGTCTTTTGTCGATCTGCGAGATCGCCCATGCCGACAAACAGCAAGCAATGCTCATGTGCACAGGAATAGCCGAGAGGGTAACCTTGGTGAGTAACACACGCCCCGCGTGTGTAAGCAGCCCAGATTTCCAAATTGGAATCCTTGCTGTAACTTTGTCCACTAAAGCCTGCTCCTTAGACCGTCTCAATCTCCTCAGAGAGAGCGGTATCCCCAGATACTTGCACGGGAACAGGGCGACAACACATGGGAACACTTCCTGGATAGCAGCAATTGTCTCCCCCGTGCACCGGATCGGGGAGGCGACACATTTGTCAATGTTGGTGACAAGACCAGATGCCCTAGCAAATAGGGTCAGGATCTGCTGCACACAGTTTAGATCGTGAGCCATCGGTGCAATGAGGATGACGAGGTCATCGGCGTAAAGCGATGCCCGGTGTGAGATGGCACGTCTAGGCAGCGGCGTCAAGGCCGCACGACGGTCTGCTTCACGGATCAAGGAGTTGAGGGCTTCCATGACGATAACAAAAAGCATAGGTGAAATCGGGTCCCCTTGTCTCAAGCCACGGGCATGGGTGATTCTTCTGCCTGGCCTTCCATTTAGAAGAACCTTTGTGCTTGTTGTCGAGAGAAGGATGGAAATCCAGTTTATCCACCGACGTGGGAAGCCAATGTGCTGCATGACTTGAATCAAGAAAGGCCAAGCAACAGAGTCAAATGCCTTAGCTATGTCCACTTTGAGCAGCACTGAAGGGAAATTCTTGCTGTACAGCCATCGACACGCCAGCTGCACTGCCATGAAGTTATCGTGGATGGAGCGTTCCTTGATGAAAGCTCTCTGGTTGGGCGCCACAATCTCCCTGAGCCTCGGTGCCAAGCGCTTTGCCAGGCATTTGGCGAAAAGTTTGCTGAAACTGTGCATTAAGCTAATAGGCCTATAGTCCTTCATTCCCAAGGGATTATCCTTCTTGCGCAAGAGAACCATCAGGGCGTCATTCAGTAGATGGAAACTCCTACTGTCCAGCGACCATAAGGCATTGAACGCACTGATGAGGTCGTGCTTGATGATCTCCCATGTTGCCTTGTAGAAAGACCTGGTGAAACCGTCGGGTCCAGGGGCCGATCAGGGGGAAGTTCCTTCACGGACGCCCAAATCTCCTCCTCCGAGAAGCACGCATCAATTCTGGTGAGGTTAAGCTGCGGTAGAAGATCATCCAGACGCAACAAGTGCGTCCTGTGGAAGGCGGTGCCGAGGATGCCCTTGTAGTAATTGTAGATGAGGTTTTCCTTCTCTTCTTCAGCAGTAAAAGTCCTGCCCTCATGAAGGAATGTAGGGATGTAGCTTTTGCGCTTCCTATGACATGCTTGTAGATGGAAAAATTTTGTGTTCGCGTCACCCTCCTCCAGATAGCGGATGCGTGAACGGTGCCGCGCAATAGTCCGAGCAAGCGACGCAAGCCCCAGACTGTGACGCTTCATGTCAGTGCCAACTCCTCCTCTGAGAGCAACCTGTAGTCCTGGGCAGCATCAAGCTGTGCAATAAGTTCTCTGGCCATCAGCAGCTGCAAGCGAATGCTACCAACGTTGTGCATGCTCCAGCTGCAGCCTGTAAGCCGGCTAAGCAGCCTAGCAGCCCGGCATGGAAGGGATCAAGAAGAAAGTCCTCCCGACCAGCTCCAGATTTCAGCACAAGACCTCGCTCATCCCTGATGACAAAGCCCCATCCACCATCCTTCCGAGAACTATTAAAAGCCCCGTCGGAGTTCAGTTTCAGTTCACCAGTCTGCAGCCTTCTCCATTTCCTGACCTGACATATTTCTGACAATACAGGTTGCGTTTCCAGCTCCTGGAATCGGTCGGTCAGGAATGCAGTCAAGTGTGCAACTTCCGCAGCCAGACTTCTCTTTCCTTCCTCCCTCCACCTGTTCCGCTCTCCTCGCCATAACCACGGTAGCATGATTACTGTAAGCTGCTCCTTTAATTTCAGATTAAGCACCGTTTCCATCATCTCCTTTGCCGAACCCACATTAACCAGTGCATAGCATTCTATTTTTTTTATAAACAGTGCATAGCATTCTAGATCAACGAGACTGTGAACTTGTTGTCTACTCTAAGGATTGGCTTGTTGACTTCACCACCTGTAATCTCAGCCAGTAACCGGGCCAGCCAAACAGCAGCTTGACATTGTGATGCCCAACAGGGCTCTTCTTCTTTTCCAGTAAAAAAAACAGGGCTCTTCTTCTTTCAAAAAATAAATAAACAATGCATTGGGAAGTTTTAGTAAATTTCCCAATTTGTTTTTGAAATATTGGCTTGAGATCTAAGTCAGTTTGATTTTATTTCAAATTTAAATGAAATTCTAGAATATTCTTTTGCAATAGGTACCCTCTTCTTGACAGATACAATAAATACTCCCATGTTCCAAAAAAAAGTGTCGTTTTTGCTATGAAATTGAGCAATTGTCTAGATTTATAGCAAAAACAACACTCTTTTTAGGACAGAGGGAGTGGAGGTTTAGAACACTAGCCTTGTTCGCTTGAACTTATCAGTCATGGTACAATGTTTTTCTCTCAAAAAAATCAGTGAACAGTACTTTTCAGCTCGGCTTTTCAGCGAAGCGAACAGGATGCACCAAGGCACTTGCACTGTGGTAGTTAAACGCATATACAATACAATGTTAGTTAAAGGCAACCCTATATGTATACAACCACTCACCCCTATAATTAAGTACACGCATAGTCTACTTATACAAGTACTTTCAAGAGATTAAATCAATAGAATTTGAGATTAATAAAACACTATTAGTAGAGCACATTAAAGTTCCCAAATAAATTTGTGGTGGTAGCAAAAGTTCATAATAGGAACTATGTAGCTTCCGACAGAAAAGTTTCGCCTTATCTACGACAGTTAAGGATGTCACAATAACTTCTCATTCCCCTTTTGAAGTGCAATTGAAACCTGATAAGCCAATTTAACCAAGTTAAAATATGTCTGGTCAATCATATGATACTCTTGCAGTGGAATATTCGAACTGAATTCACAGTTATAGGTTGACTGAATATACAAATCACAAACAAAGCAGGCTGTGCCCAGTATTCCTATCTCAGCCATGTTGTGAGCTTGCAAGCATTTCTTCAACTCTTGGAGATTTCTGGCGTCTTAAGAATAGGAGATGTGAAAAATAATGTATCTAGAAAAACCATAACATCTTATGATTTGGTACGGAGAAAGTAGTAGTTTAAACTTTAAACTTAGGCCGCGTTTGTTTGCTTCCGAGAGAATCATGACGCATTGACGCAGACAATATTTGCAGACGTTGAATTCTGAGAGTCTGGGTTAGATCATGCTGCCTAGCCAACGAACACTAGTTAGGTACCATCATCACCCACCAAGCCGCACTAAGAGAAGATTCCTTGTCATCCCGGGGTGCTAGTTTAAGCTCTAATCAAGCAACTTAATTATGTTTCAATCAACGTCGCATGCTGCTGTCGATCAAGAAAGAGAGAAAGCAACGTCTGTGGCATTGTACTGTATCCAACAGGGCACATTGCACACCAGCTGCCATCGGATGAAGTCGGATGGACGGTCTAGATCACATTAGGATTGCCCGAGCCAAGAACGTGTTACACATCACAGACTGGTACAGTACGGTAAACTAATAATTTCTGAAAAAAAAAGAGGTACAATTAGGAACAAACGAAAAATCAGTTGAAACAGGAGAGCGGAGGGTCGACGGGTCCTGTCTTGAATCTTGATGATTCCCTTTAGAAACACTCTATAGTCCAGACTTTTACAGCAGCCTAAAAACAACAGAAACAGGGTATATATGAGCATTAGCAGCTGGTGGACGGCCACGTGGATCGGATCATGAGATCTGGACCGTCGCTTTGGGCCGGAATCCATCCTTGAGAAGCGCCGCCATCATCCAAAGCTTCACGGAGGCCTCGCCGATGGCTGCATCTCCTACTTGTTGGCTCATCACCTGCACGTACAATTGCAATAATCCACACAAATGGTTAACGACTAGCTAGTCGATCTCCATGATTAACCAAAGTCAAATGCTCTTGTCAGTTAGCTAGCTAATTAACCAAAATCCCGTCACATGCATGCACGGTGCACAGCAAGCAATTATGAATTATTTCTATAGTTGGACAAAGACAAAACCACATTAAACAAAACCACAAACTTGACAAAGTCTGATCTGCGTTGGCACAAAAACAATTAACAATTATGAATTATTTCTATAGTTGGACAAAGACAAAAATTTAATATGTTATATGTTATGACACAAAGAATAGGAGATCATGGACAAATCATAAACAAGGCAACAGGTTGTGTCCAGTATTCTTATCTCAGCCATGTTGTGAGCTTGCAAGCATTTCTTCCGTCGCCTGCGTTTGAAGAATAGGAGATATGAAAAAATAATGTATCTAAAAAAAGCCAAAACGTCTTAAGATTTGATATTTGTTTAAACTTAATTAGGTCGCGTCTGTTTGCTTCCAAGAGAATCATGATGCATTGAAGCAGACAATATTTGCAGACGTTGAATTCTGAGCGTCTGGGTTAGATCATGCTGCCTAGCCAACGAACACTTTAGTTAGGTACCATCATCACCCACCAAGCCGCACTAAGAGAAGATTCCTTGTCATCCCAGGGTGCTAGTTTAAGCTCTAACCAAGCAACTTAACTATGTTTCAATCAACGTCGCATGCTGCTGTCAATCAAGAAAGAGAGAAAGCAACGTCTGTGGCATTGTACTGTATCCAACAGGGCACATTGCACACCAGCTGCCATCGGATGAAGTCGGATGGACGGTCTAGATCACATTAGGATTGCCCGAGCCAAGAACGTGTTACACATCACAGACTGGTACAAGTACGGTAAACTAATAATTTCTGAAAAAAAAAAGAAGTACAATTAGGAACAAACGAAAAATCAGTTGAAACAGGAGAGCGGAGGGTCGACGGGTCCTGTCTTGAATCTTGATGATTCCCTTTAGAAACACTCTATAGTCCAGACTTTTACAGCAGCCTAAAAACAACAGAAACAGGGTATGAGCATTAGCAGCAGCTGGTGGACCGCCACGTGGATCGGATCATGAGATCTGGACCGTCGCTTCGGGCCGGAATCCTTCCTTGAGAAGCGCCGCCATCATCCAAAGCTTCACGGAGGCCTCGCCGATGGCTGCATCTCCTACTTGTTGGCTCATCACCTGCACGTACAATTGCAATAATCCACACAAATGGTTAACGACTAGCTAGTCGATCTCCATGATTAACCAAAGTCAAATGCTCTTGTCAGTTAGCTAGCTAATTAACCAAAATCCCGTCACATGCATGCACGGTGCACAGCAAGCAATTATGAATTATTTCTATAGTTGGACAAAGACAAAACCACATTAAACAAAACCACAAACTTGACAAAGTCTGATCTGCGTTGGCACAAAGACAATTAACAATTATGAATTATTTCTATAGTTGGACAAAGACAAAAAATTTAATATGTTACTCACTCCATCCCAAATTATAAGACGTTTGACTTTTTTGACACCAAGTTTGACCACTCGTCTTATTCAAAAATTTGTGCAAAATATCAATTCTTTTATCGTGGCTTGGTATATTAATAAAAGTTCCTCAAGAATGACTTAAATTTGACTATGTTTGCACAAATTTTTTGAATAAGACGAATGGTCAAACTTGAGATCAAAAAAGTCAAACGTCTTATAATTTGGGATGGAGGGAGTATATGTTATGACACAAAGAACAGGAGATCATGGACAAATCATAAACAAGGCAACAGGTTGTGTCCAGTATTCTTATCTCAGCCATGTTGTGAGCTTGCAAGCATTTCTTCCGTCGCCTGAAACTTTTGGAGATTTCAGGCGTTTGAAGAATAGGAGATATGAAAAAATAATGTATCTAAAAAAGCCAAAACGTCTTAAGATTTGATATTAGTTTAAACTTAGGTCGGTCTGTTTGCTTCCAAGAGAATCATGACGCATTGAAGCAGACAATATTTGCAGACGTTGAATTCTGAGCGTCTGGGTTAGATCATGCTGCCTAGCCAACGAACACTTTAGTTAGGTACCATCATCACCCACCAAGCCGCACTAAGAGAAAGATTCCTTGTCATCCTGAGTGCTAGTTTAAGCTCTAACCAAGCAACTTAATTATGTTTCAATCAACGTTGCATGCTGCTGTCAATCAAGAAAGAGAGAAAGCAACATCTGTGGCATTGTACTGTATCCAACAGGGCACATTGCACACCAGCTGCCATCGGATGAAGTCAGATGGACGGTCTAGATCACATTAGGATTGCCCGAGCCAAGAACGTGTTACACATCACAGACTGGTACAAGTACGGTAAACTAATAATTTCTGAAAAAAAAGAGGTACAATTAGGAACAAACGAAAAATCAGTTGAAACAGGAGAGCGGAGGGTCGACGGGTCCTGTCTTGAATCTTGATGATTCCCTTTAGAAACACTCTATAGTCCAGACTTTTACAGCAGCCTAAAAACAACAGAAACAGGGTATGAGCATTAGCAGCAGCTGGTGGACCGCCACGTGGATCGGATCATGAGATCTGGACCGTCGCTTCGGGCCGGAATCCTTCCTTGAGAAGCGCCGCCATCATCCAAAGCTTCACGGAGGCCTCGCCGATGGCTGCATCTCCTACTTGTTGGCTCATCACCTGCACGTACAATTGCAATAATCCACACAAATGGTTAACGACTAGCTAGTCGATCTCCATGATTAACCAAAATCCCGTCACATGCATGCACGGTGCACAGCAAGCAATACCTTGAGCGTGAGCGTTGACACGACGCGGTCCGGGCCCGACCGGCCGATGCTGGAGCTGTCCACCCGGAAGCACGCGAGCGACTCGGCGGCCGCGCACAGCTGCGCCGCCACGCCGTCCCGCCGCTCGCACTCGACCGTCACGAAGAACCTGCCCTCGCCGACCTGCGCCGCGCCCACGTGCGTCACCCGGGCGCCGGTCACCGCGTCGCGGCGCTCCAGCTGCTGCTGGCGTCGGCCCGCCCCCGCGCGGCGGCCGTGCTGCGGCAGCTGCTCCTGTCGGCTAGCTGGCGACATCGGCCGGGCCTCCAGCGCGGCGACCTCCTCCTTGAGCTTCCTGGCGTGCGCCTGGAGGTTCTTCACGTACATCACCGCGTCGGCGATGATGGACGCCTTGTCCATCTGCATGGCGCGCGCAGGGACATGAATCATGTAAACCAGCTATCGATCGATCTCCTCGACGAACGAACAAAGGTCCAAACTAGCTCTAAATCGATCGATCGGAGCCTAACCTTTGTGATGTTGGGGACGAGCGACCTAAGCTCGTAGAGCTTCTCCTTCATGCGGACCCTCCGCTTCCGCTCCGACACGATGGTCTTGGACCGGTCCCTCCTCTTCCGCGTCGCACCGGACACGTCGTCGCCGTCGCCGCGGTGCGGGTGGTGCGGCTGCGGCTCGGAGGCGAGCTCCCCGGCCTCCCCGGCGCCTTGCTCCCCAGAAGGTGGGCTCGTGTCACCGTCCAAGGATATGCTCGTCGGTGGCGGACCGTCTGGGGAGCCGCCGTCGTCGTCGCACTGCCACTGCTGGTAGTGATGCCCGTCGCCCATGCCGCCGGTGCCATTGACATCGTCGCCATCGCCCTGGCCACCGAACAGCTCCTCGCCGAGCTGCATGAGGTCCTCCACCCACCAGCCGTCGTCGGTGGCGCCGACCTGCGGCTCGACGAACAACCCGCCGTTTGGGAAATGGGCGGGGTCTTGGCCGCTGTCGACGGCAAAGAAGCCCGCCGGGCTGCTGGGCATGAAGTGCTCCAAGTGCAGCAGCTGGTGCAGCTGGTGCTCCATGTCCATGCTTCAAGACTTCAAGTGGTGGCAGTGCTGATCTTGTTGGAAAGGGATCGGAAATGCTGGTGACCTTGGATTGGAGGACAAGACCGCAAGTGGCGAGCTCCTTATATATAGCTCTCAGTAGGGGTTTCATGGAGAACAACCATATATGACAAAACAAAACTCTCACTGGCCTACCGCCTAGATGGATTTTGGAGTCTGTTTTCAAGTGAACAAAAAGAAATTTGTAGCAAATAAAAGCCAAAATACAACAAGTTGTATACCAGAAAAAAATATTGGAGAATCAATATAGGTTGCAATTGCAAGTATTGCTTATTTCATGTCAATAGGTGCAGCTTGACATATGTTTCTAAAATTCTGAATTGGGCTTCCTGATAATCGTGTTAGTTAGAGCGTTACCATCGTCAGCACTCAGCACATTATATTATCATTACCATAAAGGTTATGAACGAAAGGATCAAGATGCCTAAGAGGAGGAGTGAATTAGGCTTTTCTAAAATTTATTGCGAGAATTAAATCCTACTAAGCCATAATTCACCCCTAGTGCCTACAAGTGTTCCTAATGATTCTATCGATAAAAGTTTTGCACCCTAAGTTCCAATCCTAGTCTAGCATGGCAATTCTAGGAAAGTAAACCAAGCAACAAGAGTAATACGAGAAAGTAAATTGCTTAAAAGTAAAGGGTTAGAAACACGGCGATGTTTTTCCGAGGTATCGGAGAGTCGCCATTCTCCACTAGTCCTCGTTGGAGCACCCGCGCAAGGGTGTAGCTCCCCCTTGATCCACGTGAGGATCAAGTGCTCTCTACGGGCTGATTCTTTGACACTCCATCACGGTGAATCGCCCACAACCGCTCACAAGATGAGTTGGGTCATCCACAAGCTCCGCCGGATGATCACCAAGCTCCCAATCACCACCAAGCCGTCTAGGTGATGGCGATCACCAAGAATAACAAGCAAGAACTCTCACTTGACCATGACAAGCCTAATGAGAAGGTGGATGCACACTTACTACTCTCTAGTCACTAATGAAGGATCTTAATCTTGGATTCTCAAATCTCAATCCTGACTAGAGCTCTTGCACTTCCTTGCATATGAAAGGTGTTTCTCAGCTGAACAAATGAGCAAGAGACCTCAAATAGAGGGGTAGGGGATGTATTTATCCTCCCCACAGTCAATTTCAACCGTTATGTGCCAACTTAGCATTTTTCGTACTGACCGGACGCGATGGTCGACGTGACCGGACGCGTCTGGTCGGTGGCAACGGTCGAATTGAAAACCAAATACGCTGAGTGACAGGACGCGCAAGCGAGTCCGATCAAGCATGACCGGATACGTCTAGTCGCGCAAAACCCTTTCTGTACTTTGACCGGACGCACGGACGAGTCCGATCGGTGATGACCGTACGCGTCCGGTCAACGAAGTTCCTCTCTGGAAATGGACCAGACGCACTGTAGACACGTCCGATCGATTTCCTAGCCGCGTCCGATCACGACACTTACCCTCTCTAACTCTGGTCAATATGATCTACGCGTCCGGTCCATGTGAGGACCGCGTCCGGTCGATCATATTGAATCTGCGGTGACTGCCAGTACTGACCGGAGGCGTCCGGTCAAGGCAGAGACCGCATCCGATCGAGAACAAATGGCTCAAAAGACTTCGAATCGCGACGCAACTTAAACCGAGTTTCTTCCAACTGAACTTGGGGCTTCACCTGAGCTACCTAGTGCTAAGTTTGACAAGTGTGCACCACACCTAAACAAAAAGACTCACCTAGGTCAAGCTACTCGCTCATGCCCCACTTTATAGTACAGCCAAAGGAGAAAAGCAAAGATCCTAACGACTATTCCGAACGTAACTCAACTCCTCGACGTCCGGAACTAACCGTCCTTAATCTTGACGTTAATCCTTTGAAAACCGAAATGATTTCCATCAAGGGGCATGAAAACCATAGTGCCCAAAACAGTCACCATTCCCATGATCTAACTTACCAAAGTTTCTGCAAAACATACGTTAGTCATGGTAATGTTGCGTTGTCATCAATTGCCGAAACCAACTCTAGGGGCCTTGAGTAAGTAGATTTAAGAGATGAGGTTTTCGATCATGCTTGGTTCACATAAGCAAAAGACAATAAGAACAAGGGGTTTAGGATTGCTTATGTGCTCCAAGCCAACAGGGTGTACTCATAAGATGAAACAAGAAGAGTTAGTACACAAAAGCATAGCTCATATGAAATTGGAGCAAGGCACGGAAGCAAAACCTTATGAGCTAGAACCAATCAAGTGACATGATATAATAGAGACAAGATAATCAACATATTACTAAAGTATCTCACAAGCACACACGACACATAATGCAAGTGTGGGAATATAAACATGATGCATGAAAGTAGCACAAAAGAGCCAAGAAACTGAAACCCTCTCTCACAACTCCCCTCTCTCACAACTCCCCCTGAATCTACTCTCTCTCCCCCTTTGGCATCAAGAGCCAAAAAACTAAGGGTCCGAAGGAGGTATGGAAGCAGTCGAGTCGGGTGCAGAGGAGCGTGGAGTGATAAAAAACTGAGAAGTGTCCTCCTCTGACTCTGAGCTGTCATGCTAACCCTCTGTTGATACACGTGGAAGTGAAGCGGTCTGGATCTGCTCAGTGTGTGGGTCGGCAAGCTATAACTCAGGAGCAGGAGCTGATGAAGTAGTAGCTACGAGAGCCGCAGTCTCTGTCACCTGAGCCTGAAGAGTACCAATCATGGGAGGATCAGTCGAAGCAACTGACGAAGGAACTGTCTCCGTAGTCCCGGTCCCTGTCACTAAAGGAGCCACTGTCTCTGAAGCTGATATCTCTATAGTGGTCAGAACTGTGGTCTGGGAGGGTGTCGGCTGACCGATCAACTCACTGTAGGACGCACTCAAGTTAGTAGAGAATGGAGTGTCAGTCAGAAGGTGAGGCCTGAGCTGAACCGGTGGAGTGAATCCTGTCTGAATAGGAGTGTAGCCTGGGGATTGAAACGTCTGAGGCACCTGCTGCTGAGGTGAGGCAAACTGAAAACTCGGTTGTGGTCCCTGACTCTGAAGCCCACTAGGCTGTAAAGCTGGAGTAAGGACGGACGGAGGTGGAGGGACCCCAACACTAACAAGGTGTCTCAAGAGCTAAAGGTACTGCTGCTGGGTAGCTACCTGCTGCCTCTGTATCTCTAGCTGCTGCCTCTGAAACTCGTTCTGACGAGCCTGAATCTGTGCAAATGCAGCTGCATTGCCCTGAGCCTGTCTCTGTAGCTGAATCTCCTACCTCTCATGAGCCTGAGTCAGCCTCTCAAGTATAGCCACCATGGCTAGGTCTGTGCGTGAGGCTAAACCAGAACCACCGGCCTCATGGTCGTGAGAGCGAGGAGAGCGGTACCGAGGAAGTGGCTGATAGTCGTCATCAGTGCTGTCCGTGGCGTCGTCCTCATCTGGATCGATTGGCTGAGCATCTAAGTCGGCAATCTCTGCCTTTGCAAGTCCCTCAACAGTCTGGTCCTACTCAGCTACAGTCTTAGGTACCTCTGCTCTATGACGCTGACTCTGTCTAGGTGCCTGCTCTCGGGTGATAGAGGTCCATAGCTGTCGTATGTCATACTCAGGGAAGGCTGTCGTGGTGTCGGAGATCTCCGCTCGAATCTCAGCTGGAAGGTCGCAAGCACACCGAATTAGAAAACAAATCCAATGGGCATAGGGTAGCTGACGGTGACCCTTGAAGCCCTCTGCTAAAGTATCCTCCATCTCACAGAGTATCAAATCTCAAATATCAAACGGAGTCTGAGAGATGAGGTGATGAACTACCCAAAGCTGCATACGTGTCAAACCCTCTCGGTAGCCCAACCTCGGAAGCAGTGTCCTCCTCACAATAGCATCAAGAACTCTGGCAATAGGAGTCAAACTGGCTGGTGTACGTCTGGACCCCTCACCAAACGGCTCGCGAAAGCACGGTCTGACCAAGTCTGTAGGTGGCACAGTGCCACTGTGTGGATGTCTCGGTGGTGGTGTCTGACCAAAACAAAGCTGGTGGATCTTCGTCTCTAAAGCTGGGAGCCTAAGAATCTCCCGTACCCTGGTGTTGTATAGCCTGCAGTCACAACTTCTAAATGCAAAGTGGATAAACTCGTGAGCGGGGTCTATCCAAACTGAAGAGTAGAACTCCCTGACCCATGTGCCGCAGTATGCTCCTATTCGACCTAGAAGATCTAACAATCCTGGTAGAAAAGAAATATGGGGACGAAGCTGCTCGCTAATAACTGCAACAAGTGACTCTAGTCGACAAACCCTCTGCGGTCTGAAGGCAATCCCACTGTCAACATAAGCTCTGTAAAAGTCCTCATGCAGATGTGTGTAGAATCCCTCTGAAGCTCTAGTGTCCCGCTGAGGTGGGAACCACCGACCAACCTCGACGAAACGGAGAGCCTGAACCTGTCGTGTTGTAGCTCCCCTCAGGTCAAAGTGCTCAACTAGGGGCTGACCACGAGCTCTGGGAGGTGGACGACCTCCACGTCTCTGACCCTCTGGCCTAGGAGTCACCTGAGCACGCGTTCGTCTTGAGCGACGACACGGTGGAGTCTGTAGTGTCTGCTCTGTGGGCTGCTCCTCTGTCTGCTCTGTGGGCTGCTCCTCTGTCTGCTCTGCGGGCTGCTCCTCTGTCTCCTCGGTGGCCTCTGTACCAAGCTGTCGTCCCTCAAGGTAAAAGCGGCACTCGCCAATCTGAATACCACTGCCTCTGCCTCCTCTCTCAGCTAGATCAGCAGCGTCAGCCACTGCCTATGCTATCTCTGCCTCTGTGGGCGTCCTCTTTCTTTTCTTGGCAGTGATCTTCTTGCGCTTGCCTCGGGCAACCTCTGTCAAACGTGGAGGACTTCCATCCCCGTCACTCGGAGCTCCACCAACATCTTGCAGCGGGCCATGTTGACAAGTCCCTGTGACTAAGAACAACTGACACTGAAAAGATGAACTGCCAAGCAAGAATTCCCCTGAATCAACTCACGACTGCACAGGATCAAGATGATGAACTAATTCTCATGAGTCTTGGCCTCAATCCGTGCCCACGGGCTTGGCCCCGGGTTCAAATTTCCATTGAACTAGCTGCCCACTGCCACACAAAGCACCGACAAGACTCACTGCAAAGATGGAATAGATAGAGCTACTTATAAGCAACATATTTCAACTAATAGATGAGTGATGTCCTTATGAGAGCAAGCAGAAGAGATAAGAAAAGGATAGAACAAGACATGCTACCTTAGAAGAGCGAGACTTCAGTGAAAAGGTGAGAGACCTTGACGTGCGGGGGCTCCACAGGAATGAAGGACAAGCACTGGAATGCCGAGATAGGAAAAAAGTGAATCAGAACTTTGAGAGATGTCATCGACAAATCATCTAGGTCAAGGTCATGGCGAAGAAACCTCGCGGTGAAAGCCGGAGATAGAAGCCGCGCGGAGAAGGCCAGAGATCCAGGTCAATGGCGGCGCTGCGCAGTTGGCCTTCTCTGTTGGCGGTCAGAGAGGAGAGGGGCGGCGGCTATTGACACAGTGGAGGAGGAGCGGCGGCACACGAGTGGATGCGGTGGAGGCGGCACAGTGGGTCTTCTCTGTTGGTGGCCGGAGAGGAGAGGGGCGGCGGCTGTTGACGCGGTGGAGGAGGAGCGGCGCACGGTGGCTGTGGTGGAGAGGAGCGACGGCGCTCGGTGGTGCAGGCGAGGAGCAGGATGGTGAGCGGTGGTGCTCGGGTTAGGGTAAGGGAGCGGCGGCATGCATTGAAGAGGAAGAAAGAAAAGAAAACTGCCGATGGATCGGTTGAAGAAGAACTCAGATCCGCTTTTCAAAGACTGACCGGACGTGCTCCTCGACTGACCGGACGCGCTGCAGAGGTGTTCGATCAAAGTCCAGTAAGGTCCTTGAGCGATCGGACGCGTCCGTTTAGAGGTGACCGAACACGGACAGAGTCCGGTCAGAAGTCCACTCGAGAACCAACTTCGCACGACCGGACACACAGATGAAGTCTGGAACTAGACGCAGTGGTCGCAGCGTCGCGTCCGGTCCAGCGTCCGGTCAGAGGTCCACAAGAACCACCTTCACGCGACCGGACGCACAGGTGATGTCCGGAACCGAACGCAGTGGTCGAGCAGCGTCGCGTCTGGTCTAGCGTCCGGTCAATGATTTTCACTTTTTCCCTTTCCAATCTTCGACGCGACTTCTCCCAATCAAGTTCCAATACAAAAAGACACAAATAAACACCAATTGGAACCTGATATGAGTGACCTCTCTCAAGCCCTCAAATTTTTCAAAATATTTTGCCTTAGGCTAGTATTATTTTTAAGAAAAATATGCGATAAACACTCGAGGATCAACGTATGGCCATGCAATAGAGTTTATAAACCCTTGGGAGCGTCAAATGCTCTCTCTATTCATGGACGAACACAGAGGTTGCTCAAAGCAAAACCGAAAAGAAACGACAAAGCAACAAACATGCATATGCAATGCAAAGTAAGAAGGTAAAACTAGGTTGCTTGTCAAATTTGATCCACGATTAGGCTTCTTCACTCCTCCAAAAGAGGGTTTATCGTAACCGTGTTAGACAAGTCCTAGATGCATTACGGAAGTTTGAACATGACATATATTATAATGCAATGCAAGAGACAACACAAGCTTATTTTTTAAAATTACTAGAATCAAGCACATTTAGCTCACTTCTCAACCTACAAAAGGTAGCCTCATCCAAAGGTTTAGTGAAGATATCCGCTAATTGATTTTCACTTCTTACACCTTCTAGTGATATATCATTTTTAGCAACATGATCCCTTAGAAAGTGATGACGGATATCAATGTGCTTGGTGCGTGAGTGTTGTACCGGATTATTGGCAATTTTAACGGCACTTTCGTTATCACATAAAAGTGGCACCTTATCAAGAACAACACCATAGTTTAGAAGACTTTGCTTCATATATAAGATTTGTGCACAACAAGCCCCCGCGGCAATGTATTCCACCTCGGCGGTGGACAAAGCCACACTATTTTGCTTTTTAGATGACCAAGATACAAGTGACCTCTCAAGCAAATGGCACCCTCCGGATGTACTTTTTCTATCAATTTTGCAACCGGCATAATCCGAGTCGGAATAGCCAACTAGTTAGAATCTAGCTCCTTTGAGATACCAAAGACCAATGCTTGGGGTGTGCTTAAGATATCTTAAGAATCTTTTCACGGAACTTAGGTGAGGTTCTTTAGGACACGCTTGAAAGCGAGCACACATGCACACACTAAACATGATATCGGGCCTAGATGCGGTAAGGTACAACAAGCTACCAATCATAGAACAGTAGAGAGTTTGATCAACCGGTTTACCTCACTCATCTAGGTCGAGATGTCCATTAGATGGCATTGGGGTCTTGATTGGCTTATAATCCTCCATCTTGAACCTCTTGAGAAGATCCTTGGTATACTTTTCTTGAGAGATAAAATCCCTTCTTTCATTTGCTTGACTTGAAAACCAAGGAAGAATGTAAGTTCACCAATCATGGACATCTCGAACTCTTTTGACATCAATTCACCAAATTCCTTGCAATAATCTTCATTTGTTGATCCAAAGATAATATCATCAGCATAGACTTGACAAATGAAGATCTCCCCATTAAGCTTCTTGGTGAATAGTGTGGTGTCGACCTTCCCAATAGTGAAGCCCTTCTCAATGAGGAAGTCCCGGAGGCGCTCATACCATGCTCTAGGGGCTTGCTTGAGCTCATATAGCGCCTTGGACAACCTATAAACATGATTAGGATATCTAGGGTCTTCAAACCCAAGAGGTTGATCAACATAGACTAGTTCATTTATGAAACCATTTAAAAACACACTTTTATCATCCATTTGATATAATTTCATTTCATGATGCGATGCATATGCAAGAAGGATACGGATGGCTTCAAGTATTGCAACGGGTGCAAAGGTCTCTCCAAAGTCAAGGCCTTTAACTTGAGAGAACCCCTTTGCAATTAGTCTTGCCTTGTTCCTCACAACTACGCCTTGGTCATCTTGCTTGTTGTGAAACACCCACTTGGTTCCAATGACCTTTGCACCTTTTGGATGCTCCTCAAGTGTCCAAACTTGATTGCGGGTGAAGTTGTTCAATTCTTCGTGCATTGCATTCACCCAATCCGGATCTTAAAGAGCTTCTTCTACATTCTTAGGTTCAAGACAAGAGATAAAAGAGTGATGTTCAACAAAAGAAGCAAACTTTTGAGATCGAGTCATTACACCCTTTGTAGGACTCCCTATGATGAGATCTTGTGGATGTGCTTGAAGTAGAGGTGAGTGTCTTCTATCAACCACTTGAGGAGGAGGTTAGGGAGCATCAACATCTTGAGCTTGTGCCTCGGCTTGTTCATGAGAGACATGAGTGTCTTCATTTTCAACTCTCTCATTCTTGTCATCATCTTTTGGCACATATGATGAAGATGGTGGATTGACCATTTGAGCATCGTCTTCATCATCTTTAGGCTTGATGTCTCCCACCGGCATGTTCTTCAGCGCCTCCCTCAATGGTTCATCACCTACATCATCACAATTCTCAATTGCTCCTTGGGAGCCGTTAGATTCATCAAATTCTACATCATATGTTTCTTCAACCAAACCGGTGGCATGGTTAAATACTCTATATGCTTTGGACTTTGATGAGTAGCCAACAAGAAAACCAATATGTGACACCCTAAATTTTCGTATTATTTAAAAATAGATAAATTTGATTTAAATATGAATTTGTTGTGCATTCAAATTTAGGGAATAATAAATTTTGGGAAATTAAAATCAATCATAAGGTTAGAAAATGTTCATGCATGCATGCTGTTGCACAAATATTTTGTGATGAGTGGTTTTGATAAATTTTTGAAAGGATTTGAAAATCATTTGGAAATGTGATTTGAAAATTAAATCTGAAAAAGGAA
This sequence comes from Saccharum spontaneum, assembly GCA_022457205.1. Lineage (NCBI taxonomy): Eukaryota > Viridiplantae > Streptophyta > Magnoliopsida > Poales > Poaceae > Saccharum > Saccharum spontaneum. The sequence goes on along the minus strand of CM039600.1, from coordinate 22,053,168 downwards.
AATAAATTCTTTCCCGCTTTCATTTTTTTTCCTCGGATTCGGCCTGTTAGCCGATTCCCGGCCGGCCCAACAATTTCCTCCCCGCGCTCCTTCTTCCCCCCCCCCCCGCGGCCCAGCCTGGCCCAACTGAACCAGGCAACCGTTGCCGCGCCCGCTCTCCCCCTTGAGCCGCTGACGCGCCGGGCCCACTTGTCGGCACCTCCTCCAACCTCCCGCATCGCACGCACGGGTGGAACCGCCGGCGCCCGCGCCCACGTTCCGCGCGAGTGAGAGCGTCGCCTCTGCCCTCGGCCTTCAAAAGGCGTGTGCGACCCCATCTCCGCCCTTCCTATCCCCAGTTTCCCCTCTCTCTCACTCGTTTGAGCAACCAGAGAACCGCCGCGGCGACTCACCGGAGGAGCCGTCCGCCCCGCCGCGTCGGCCACCATTCTCAAGCCGCTTCAACTCTGTTTTTCCTCCCGGTGAGCTTCGCCTCGTTCCCCGCTCCCTCCCCATACTTCTATTTCCTTGATTGGTGGCCTCTAGGGCCATGTCCGCGAGCTCCGACGGGTTTCTCGCCGCCGTCCATGGCGGGAGCCGCTCGGGCTCACCCCCGGCCGCGTTTAGTGTCTAGGTTTGATCGCCTCCATCCTCTATTCCTTCCCGTGCTCCCAAATTGTCGAATCGTGGCCTCTAGGGTGGCATTTCACGTGCGCCGGTGAGGTCCCGATCGCCGGCCATGGCGGACACGCCGCGCGGGTGACCCCGTGGCCGCGTTTTGTTTCGGGGCGAGTTCGCCATCCTCCCCTCTTCGCTCCGGACCTTTTACTTTTGAAAATGATGCCCTGTAGCGCCCGGGCGAGCAACGCTGGCGAGCTCCACGCCGCGGCAATGGCGGCGCCGCCGCGTTCACCCTCAGCTCCGGCGGCCGGCCCTCTCTCCTCTCCCCCCTTTTCTTTCTTAACCGTGCATCTCAAGATCAACGGCCCTGGTTGGCCGATACCCCTTCGCGGGTCTTTTTGCTAAAGAGACCCCCCACTTTCGTGAAATTGAACCCGCAGTCCTCGGCCATTTGAATAAATCCGAATTTTGATTTATCTTAAATCCGAAAATAGTTTGATCTATTTACAGAATTGCCACTGCAGTAAAACGTGTATAAAATCGTCGTTTTAGCTCCGATTCGACCCGTTCAACTTGCGTTAGTTTTGTAATTTCGTAATCTACGTATTAGTGCCACTGATAGACCTGTTAGAAGCTTTTAAGTTTCTCGATTAAGTCTAGTTTAATAGCTAGTTTTGGAACCTTGTTTAGCGCGTAACTTTTGCGTTGTAGCTCCGTTTTTCGTGCAATTCACGTCAATGTGATCGTAGCGAGACGTAGATGATTTTGGTAAACATTTTATTCAGATTTATTTATTGTTGGTGTACTGTTCTAATAGTAGCTATGTTTTGCTTGTATGTCTGCTCCGAATTGCGTGTTGTACTTCGTGTCGTTCGAGTTCAGACGGTGAGGAGTACGTCGGAAATCCGGACGCGTACGAGGAGCAGCAGGACCAGCAACAGTTCATGAACCAAGGCAAGTATAGCATGGGCCTACCTTGTTGTCCTATTCATTATATAACATATTCATTATGCATGTGTCTAATATTGTTCGAAAATAAGGACTTCCTAGCAAATTGATGACCTGTACCTTGATTCCTATGGGGATTATTTGCATGTGGGTAGAATGCTAGTGCTCTAACTAAACATGATCTACACAATGATTAATGGAACCAACGGATATACATGATGATAGTAGTGGAACTAAAGGTGCAAATGATGTGTATCATGTTGCCCTAAACTCTCCGTAAGGACTTATTTGTAGGGCAAAAGCTGGGACTTACAGTGCAACCGTGAGAGTTAAATGGCTCTGACTTTAGCTCAGTAGTAGGATCTTTTCTAACTTGTTAGAGGTTTCCCGAAAGGGCGCAAGAGGGGCTTGCCACGTTGGGTATAGAACTGCCTCTGTTCAGATGTGTATAGCCTGCGGGAATTATGCCATCGAAAGGGGGGTTCTCTATATCTGCCTGCCGAGGAAACCTAGCGGCCCTAACTGGTTAGAAAAGGCCTATGGAAGGCTTCATAGTGTACCCTGCCTGCTCACCTTGGAAGTGTTAGGGGGTCGACGGGCCCCGGGCATATGGGTAACACGACTCACGGGTAAAGATGTACAACCTCTGCAGAGTGTTAAAACTGTTATAACAGCCGTGCTCACGGTCATGAGCGGCCCGGAAAACTCACAGAATAAATGGTTACTTGATATGTGGATGAACTATGATGATGAAAATGAGGTCACACTGATGCTTCTCTTCTTAATTCTAGTAGTGGATCATGTGAAATAAATGGGAGCTTGAGCATCACTTAATAATGATTAATAATGAATTGTTGAACTACTAAAAGTGCTAACTGCAGTCAACCGTGTCTAACCTTTTTGAGCCTCATGAATCCTCATACTATACTTGCGGAGTACAAATGTACTCACACTTGTTGCTATATTGTTTTTAGATAAAAATCCCGGATGGGTAACAGATGACAGTTTCTACGAGGACTTCCCGGAAGATTTCTAGGTTTGGGTCAACCAGTCGTCCTTCCCTGTGGATCAGACACTACGCCTGAGAGTTGCTATTTACTTTTCCGCTTGTTATGTAAGAACTACGTGATGTAATAACGTTATGTATGTACTCAGTGATGATACTCCTGTTAATTTGTCAGCTTATGTGTGCGACTACTCCTGGGGCACACATAAGATGTATGCACTCTATATTATCCTTTAATTGGAGTGTGACAAATTGGTATCAGAGCTGTGTCGACTGTAGGACGCAAACCTAGATAGAAATGGTCGTTTCTAGGAGTTTGACTTTATTTATTTATTTGCTACTACCTTAATCTTGTTATTTTATTAAAAATTTTATGCTCTATTCTTTATTCTATTGCATAAAATATTGACTCTGATAATATTTTATATCAAAACTATAGATGCCTCGCCTCAGTGCCGCTGCCTACGTCGCCCAGTTCATTCCAGCAGCACTTGCTCCACCAGCACCACCAGCAGTACCACCAGTGGAGCCAGAGGTCGTCCACATCACTGACGAGGAAGAGGAGGAACCCATGGAGGAGGAGGCATTTTCAGCTGCTGCATCTGATGGACCCGCTTCGACCCCCGTGGCTGCACCCATCCCACATGTGGATGCGCCAGTCCCCGCTGCTACACCTCCACCAGCTTCTCAGGCCGCTTCTGCACCAACACCAGTGCCCTCCCCCGCTGCATCAGAGGAGCCAGAAGAGATAGGATGGACCACCAGGAACAAGTTTAAGGAAGCTCCCGAAGATGCCCATTACCACAACCTCCTCACCACCATGCTAGCTGAGTACTATCCAGAGTTTGCTGCCTCGGTGAAGTACTACTGTGCGGAGCACACACATCCAGTGGAGGCGATATACTGGAAGACCAATGTGATCATCACCGCCTGGAACAACACCGACCAATCTCAGGATGTTGTGACCACCCATAGCCACCGAGCCAGGCGTGCCAGTGCCTATGACAGCATGGAAGATGCTGCGCAGGCGGCGTACCTGCATTACCATGGTCGGCGTTTTGAGGATATGCAGAATGATCGCTACCGGTATCTTCCACGCTACGACCCAAGGGAGAAGACATGGGCGGTGTTGGCTCCTCCAGCTTCTGATCCCACCTTGGACACCACAGTGAGGCACCTCAGCGCCATGCAGGAGGTCAACGAAGCACTCAGGGAAGAGCTTCGTGCAGCGCAAAAATCTGAAAAACGCCTTCAGAACCAGATAGATGAGATGGCCGTTCAGCTAGGACAGCCTACCATTTACAAGAAGAAGGCCAGGGTGTTCACCATGGTGGATCGCGCTCCTTAGATGTCTGCAGCCCCCATAATGGATGTGTTTTAGATCGAGAGTTGTGTCAAGTTTGTGTATGTTTTGTGAACCTTTCGTTGTATCGTTGGTTGTGTTGATGAACTTGGATGATTTGGAGTTTGTGTGATTGCTGGAACAGTGTGGGCTTGTCCACATGTTCTTTTTATCAAAACCTTAAGTTAGTGTTTGTTTAACTTAGTTGGGGTTTAATTTCTGCTTTACTGCTGTGCTGTTTCTCAGAGCAGTCTGCGATGTTTGTCTCATACCTCTAAATCTCTACGTCCAAAAATTATGAAATTTTTTTGGAAAGAACTAGACTTGTGTACCTCTCATTTCCCACTGGAATCACCTCATTATCAATTCTGGTTTGAGAGATATGCCTGCTACAACCTGGCAAGTCTGTGCAGTCTGTAACCTAGAACAGAAATTGTTTAGCTCAGTTTTTGATGATGTTGCCGTCTGTATCAGTGAAAAAGTTCTATACAAAAGTTGTAGCAGACTCTTTAAGCTTTCCAACGATGTATGCCACACCTATTTTGGATTTCTGGAACTTGAGTTACACTCCAGTTTTCGGTCTGCTGTTGTAGACACTCGTCCAGAAATTTTCAGTTATGTTGTTTACCTTTTGTAAATAATTTGTAAATTTTTGGGAGATCTCTAAAAGTTTGCACATTTGCTTGGAAACAGATGGCCGCCAGAGGAGGACGTGGCCGAGGCCGTGGCCGTGGTCGTGGACAAGGAGCTTTGGTGGATCCACCTCCGCCACCGCCGGTGACCATTGAGCAGTTGATGGCCATGCAAGCGCAGCTCATGCAGACAGTGATGGACCGTCTCGGTGAGCAACCCGCAGGAGCACCCCCACCTGTGCAGGTCCGTGACAAGCGTGGTGAGTTTTTGAAGGGACGCCCACCTGTGTTCACACACGCCTCTGAACCTATGGAGGCGGATGACTGGCTGAGAGCTGTGGAAAAGCAGCTAAACATTGCACAGTGCAACGACTTGGAGAAAGTCTTGTACGCCTCAGGCCAACTCCAAGGAGCTGCTCAGGATTGGTGGGAGTCATTCCAGTATGGACGTCCAGAGAATGCTCCAGAGGTCCCATGGAAAGAGTTCACGGAGAACTTTAGGTCCTATCACATCCCTGAGGGACTTATTGAACTGAAGCAAGAGGAGTTCCGGGCTCTCAAGCAAGGGTCCATGTCTGTGGCGGAATACCGCGACAAGTTTGCACAATTGTCGCGATATGCCCCGGCTGAAGTGGCTAGGGATTCTGACAAACAGCGCCGTTTTCTGAAGGGGTTGTATGATGGACTCCAACTGCAACTGATGTCCAACAAATATGCCAGTTTCCAAGAGTTGGTGGACCGTGCCATTGTAATTGATAACAAGCGTAAGGAAATGGACCTCAAGAAGAGGAAGCTCCATGGACAGGCATCGGGTAGCAACACTCGCCCGCGAGCCTTCCCGCAGCAAGGTTTCCCGCAGAGGAACCAAGGGCCACCCAACCAATGGAACAAAGGCCAGTACCCCCAGAGGAACCAGTACCAGCAGCGCCCCCAGTACCCACCGCAGTTGGGTAATCAGAGTCAGCAGCGCCCCCAGCAATAGCAAGCTAGCAATCAGGCGCCACGTCAGGGAGTGCCCAACAATGCCCCAATCAAGAGTGGCACCCCAAGCAACCCCAATGCCTGTTACAACTGTGGAGAGGTGGGACACTATTCGTACCAGTGCCCGAAGAAGCAGAACCGGCAGGCCCCGCGAACCAGCAGAACAACCAGAGACCCAACGCTCGACCTCCGTTCACTGGCAAGGTGAACCATGTGTCGTCGGAATCAGCTCAGGAGGCGCCTGAGGTTATGCTGGGTACGTTTAGCGTCAACTCCATCTCCGCTACCGTACTTTTTGATTCCGGTGCCTCGCATTCTTTCATATCCCAAGCTTTTGTTAGAATGCATAGCATACCCCTGTGTGCCATGAAGGATCCCATGTTAGTAAACTCACCGGGGGGTAGCATGCCAGCAAATTATTGGAGCCCTTCTACTAGCATATTTTTAAGGGGGTAGCTTTCAAGGTAAATCCAATTGTTCTGAGAACCGCTGGAATTGATCTCATCCTGGGAATGGATTGGATGAAGCAACATAGGGCAGTGATACAATGCCAGGAGAAATCCGTTGTTGTGACATCTCCAAGTGGTGATAGAATTTGCGTCGATGTGGAAGTGCAAGCTCAACCTACCGCCACCGTCAATCAGCTGAGCGGTGATGCTAATCAGGAAAACCAGGTGGTGGATGAATTCCCAGATGTGTTCCCCGATGAATTACCAGATATGCCACCCGATCGCGGCATCGAATTCCTTATCGAGCTTTTACCTGGAACTGCACCCATAGCTAAGAGACCATATAGAATGGGGGTAAATGAATTAGAAGAACTAAAGAAACAAATTAAGGAATTGCAAGAGAAAGGTTTTATTCGTCCTAGTTCTTCACCTTAGGGAGCACCTGTTATATTTGTGGATAAGAAAGATGGCACACGAAGGATGTGTGTCGACTATAGGTCCCTTAATGAGGTCACAATCAAAAACAAGTACCCACTCCCTAGAATTGATGATTTATTTGATCAGCTGAAAGGTGCTTGTGTGTTCTCAAAAATTGACCTCCGTTCTGGATATCATCAACTAAAAATTCGTGCATCTGACATACCCAAGACAGCATTTACTACCAGATATGGCCTTTATGAGTACACAGTGATGTCTTTTGGACTGACAAATGCACCTGCATACTTTATGTATCTAATGAACAAAGTATTCATGGAGTATTTGGATAAGTTTGTAGTGGTATTCATAGATGATATCCTAATATTCTCCAAAAATGAAGAGGAACATGCTGAACACTTAAGGTTAGTCTTACAAAAACTCAGGGAACATAAATTGTATGCAAAAAGGAGCAAATGTGAGTTCTGGCTGAAAGAAGTATCTTTTCTGGGACATGTGGTCTCTAACGGTGGAATAGCCATAGATCCCAGTAAAGTGCAAGATGTGTTGAATTGGAAAGCCCTAGTCAATGCTAGTGAAATCTGTAGCTTTTTGGGTTTGGCTGGATACTATAGAAGGTTTATTGAAGGGTTCTCTAATCTAGCTAAGCCTATGACAGCACTATTAGAGAAGAATGCCAAATTTGTTTGGTCAGACAAATGTCAGGCTAACTTTGAGGAACTAAAGAAAAGGTTGACAACAGCCCCAATGTTGACCCTACCTGATTTAAGTAAGAGCTTCTCTATTTATTGTGATGCATCTCGCCTAGGCCTTGGATGTGTGCTTATGCAAGAAGGAAAGGTTGTGGCCTACGCATCCAGGCAGTTGAGAAAGCATGAACTGAATTACCCAACCCATGACTTGGAATTAGCCGTAGTTGTCCATGCTCTGAAAATCTGGAGGCATTATTTGATCGGACATAAGTGTGACATCTACACTGACCACAAGAGTTTAAAATACATTTTTACTCAGTCCGAATTGAACTTAAGGCAACGTCGTTGGCTGGAATTAATTAAAGATTATGATCTGGAAGTGCATTATCATCCTGGAAAGGCAAATGTTGTTGCCGATGCACTTAGCCGGAAGAGCTATGCCAACGGACTTCAGTTGACATTTATACCAGCAGAGTTGTGAGCTGAAATAGAACATCTCAACTTGGGTTTTGTCAATAATGTAGTAGAATTGGCTATAGAACCTACATTGGAGCAAGAGATACGTAAAGGTCAGTTGGAGGATGAGAAATTAAAGGAGATTGCTGAGCATGTAGTGGTTGGAAAGGCACCAGGTTTCCGGTTGGATGAGAATGGTACTCTGTGGTTTGGAAAAAGGATATGTGTACCTGAAGTGAAGGCTATCCGTGATATGATTCTACGAGAGGCACATGATTCTGCTTATTCTATACACCCTGGAAGCACCAAGATGTACTTGGACCTCAAAGAGAAGTATTGGTGGTATGGTTTGAAACGGGATGTGGCTGAGTATGTGGCCATATGTGATACTTGTCAAAGGGTGAAGGCTGAGCACCAAAGACCTGCAGGATTGTTGCAACCAATGAAAATACCAGAGTGGAAATGGGAAGAAGTTGGTATGGACTTCATTACTGGATTGCCCCGCACTCAACAAGGATATGATTCGATCTGGGTAATAGTGGATCGACTTACTAAGGTATCCCACTTCTTGCCAGTCAAAACCACTTATAGTGGTGCAAAGCTAGCGGAGTTGTATATGGAGAGAATAGTATGTCTACATGGGGTTCCAAAGAAGATCGTATCTGACCGAGGAACTCAGTTTACATCACATTTTTGGCGTAAGGTACACAGTGCTTTGGGAACCAAGTTAAATTTCAGTTCGGCGTATCATCCCCCAAACTGATGGGCAGACCGAAAGGACCAATCAAATCTTGGAAGATATGTTGAGAGCTTGTGCTTTACAGTATGGTACTAGTTGGGATAAGAGTTTGTCATATGCTGAGTTTTCATACAACAACAGTCACCAGAAAAGTCTCAAAATGGTGCCATTCGAAGCTTTATATGGACGAAAGTGTAGAACACCTCTATTCTGGAATCAAACAGGTGAAACCCAAGTGTTTGGACCTGATATCCTACGCAATGCAGAGGAACAAGTGAGGATGATCAGGGATAATTTGAGAGCAGCACAGTCTAGATAGAAGAGCTATGCTGATACCCGAACGAGAGAGTTGAGTTTCCAAGTAGGTGACTATGTGTATTTGAAGGTGTCACCAATGAGAAATGTGAGAAGATTCAATATGAAGGGCAAGTTAGCACCGAGATATGTGGGACCTTTCAAGATTCTAGAGAGACGTGGAGAAGTGGCTTATCAATTGGAATTGCCAGAAAGTTTATCAGGTGTGCATGATGTGTTTCATGTTTCACAGTTGAAATAGTGTTTGCGGGTACCAGAGGAGCAGATTCCCTTGGAGGAGCTTACTGTTAAAGAAGATCTCACGTATGAGGAGTATCCGGTAAACATTCTTGAAACTGCTGAAAGAGTTACCAGGAGCCGCACTATAAAGATGTGCAGAGTGCAATGGAATCGTTATTCAGAAGATGAGTCTACGTGGGAAAGAGAAGATCTGAGAAAGTCTTATCCACAGCTTTTTGAGTAAGCATCATCCAATCTCGAGGACGAGATTCTTTTAAGGGGGGTAGAATTGTGACACCCTAAATTTTCGTATTATTTAAAAATAGATAAATTTGATTTAAATATGAACTTGTTGTGCATTCAAATTTAGGGAATAATAAATTTTGGGAAATTAAAATCAATCATAAGGTTAGAAAATGTTCATGCATGCATGCTGTTGCACAAATATTTTGTGATGAGTGGTTTTGATAAATTTTTGAAAGGATTTGAAAATCATTTGGAAATGTGATTTGAAAATTAAATCTGAAAAAGGAAAATAAATTCTTTCCCGCTTTCATTTTTTTTCCTCGGATTCGGCCTGTTAGCCGATTCCCGGCCGGCCCAACAATTTCCTCCCCGCGCTCCTTCTTCCCCCCCCCCCCCCCCGCGGCCCAGCCTGGCCCAACTGAACCAGGCAACCGTTGCCGCGCCCGCTCTCCCCCTTGAGCCGCTGACCCGCCGGGCCCACTTGTCGGCACCTCCTCCAACCTCCCGCATTGCACGCACGGGTGGAACCGCCAACGCCCGCGCCCACGTTCCGCGCGAGTGAGAGCGTCGCCTCTGCCCCCGGCCTTCAAAAGGCATGTGCGACCCCGTTTCCGCCCTTCCTATCCCCAGTTTCCCCTCTCTCTCACTCGTTTGAGCAACCAGAGAACCGCCGCGGCGACTCACCGGAGGAGCCGTCCGCCCCGCCGCGTCGGCCACCGTTCTCAAGCCGCTTCAACTCTGTTTTTCCTCCCGGTGAGCTTCGCCTCGTTCCCCGCTCCCTCCCCATACTTCTATTTCCTTGATTGGTGGCCTCTAGGGCCATGTCCGCGAGCTCCGACGGGTTTCTCGCCGCCGTCCATGGCGGGAGCCGCTCGGGCTCACCCCCGGCCGCGTTTAGTGTCTAGGTTTGATCGCCTCCATCCTCTATTCCTTCCCGTGCTCCCAAATTGTCGAATCGTGGCCTCTAGGGTGGCATTTCACGTGCGCCGGTGAGGTCCCGATCGCCGGCCATGGCGGACACGCCGCGCGGGTGACCCCGTGGCCGCGTTTTGTTTCGGGGCGAGTTCGTCATCCTCCCCTCTTCGCTCCGGACCTTTTACTTTTGAAAATGATGCCCTGTAGCGCCCGGGCGAGCAACGCCGGCGAGCTCCACGCCGCGGCAATGGCGGCGCCGCCGCGTTCACCCTCAGCTCCGGCGGCCGGCCCTCTCTCCTCTCCCCCCCCTTTCTTTCTTAACCGTGCATCTCAAGATCAACGGCCCTGGTTGGCCGATACCCCTTCGCGGGTCTTTTTGCTAAAGAGACCCCCCACTTTCATGAAATTGAACCCGCAGTCCTCGGCCATTTGAATAAATCCAAATTTTGATTTATTTTAAATCCAAAAATAGTTTGATCTATTTACAGAATTGCCACTGCAGTAAAACGTGTATAAAATCATCGTTTTAGCTCCGATTCGACCCGTTCAACTTGCGTTAGTTTTGTAATTTCGTAATCTACGTATTAGTGCCACTGATAGACCTGTTAGAAGCTTTTAAGTTTCTCGATTAAGTCTAGTTTAATAGCTAGTTTTGGAACCTTGTTTAGCGCGTAACTTTTGCGTTGTAGCTCCGTTTTTCGTGCAATTCACGTCAATGTGATCGTAGCGAGACGTAGATGACTTTGGTTAACATTTTATTCAGATTTATTTATTGTTGGTGTACTGTTCTAATAGTAGCTATGTTTTTCTTGTATGTCTGCTCCGAATTGCGTGTTGTACTTCGTGTCGTTCGAGTTCAGACGGTGAGGAGTACATCGAAAATCCGGACGCGTACGAGGAGCAGCAGGACCAGCAACAGTTCGTGAACCAAGGCAAGTATAGCATGGGCCTACCTTGTTGTCCTATTCATTATATAACATATTCATTATGCATGTGTCTAATATTGTTCGAATATAAGGACTTCCTAGCAAATTGATGACCTGTACCTTGATTCCTATGGGGATTATTTGCATGTGGGTAGAATGCTAGTGCTCTAACTAAACATGATCTACACACTGATTAATGGAACCAACGGATATACATGATGATAGTAGTGGAACTAAAGGGTGATGGTGCAAATGATGTGTATCATGTTGCCCTAAACTCTCCGTAAGGACTTATCTGTAGGGCAAAAGCTGGGACTTACAGTGCAACCGTGAGAGTTAAATGACTCTGACTTTAGCTCAGTAGTAGGATCTTTTCTAACTTGTTAGAGGTTTCCCGAAAGGGCGCAAGAGGGGCTTGCCACGTTGGGTATAGAACTGCCTCTGTTCAGATGTGTATAGCCTGCGGGAATTATGCCATCGAAAGGGGGGTTCTCTATATCTGCCTGCCGAGGAAACCTAGCGGCCCTAACTGGTTAGAAAAGGCCTATGGAAGGCTTCATAGTGTACCCTGCCTGCTCACCTTGGAAGTGTTAGGGGGTCGACGGGCCCCGGGCATATGGGTAACATGACTCATGGGTAAAGATGTACAACCTCTGCAGAGTGTTAAAACTGTTATAACAGCCGTGCTCACGGTCATGAGCGGCCCGGAAAACTCACAGAATAAATGGTTACTTGATATGTGGATGAACTATGATGATGAAAATGAGGTCACACTAATGCTTCTCTTCTTAATTCTAGTAGTGGATCATGTGGGATAAATGGGAGCTTGAGCATCACTTAATAATGATTAATAATGAATTGTTGAACTACTAAAAGTGCTAACTGCAGTCAACCGTGTCTAACCTTTTTGAGCCTCATGAATCCTCATACTATACTTGCGGAGTACAAATGTACTCACACTTGTTGCTATATTGTTTTTGGATAAAAATCCCGGATGGGTAACAGATGACAGTTTCTACGAGGACTTCCCGGAAGATTTCTAGGTTTGGGTCAACCAGTCGTCCTTCCCTGTGGATCAGACACTACGCCTGAGAGTTGCTATTTACTTTTCCGCTTGTTATGTAAGAACTACGTGATGTAATAACGTTATGTATGTACTCAGTGATGATACTCCTATTAATTTGTCAGCTTATGTGTGCGACTACTCCTGGGGCGCACATAAGATGTATGCACTCTATATTGTCCTTTAATTGGAGTGTGACACAATATCACAACGTCTTTGAAACTTTCCTAGTTGTTGCCGCTTCTTGTAGATGTAGCACTTGCAACCAAACACCCAAAAGAATGAGACATCTGGCTTTTTTCCATTTAGCAACTCATAGGGGGTCTTGCCAAGAAACTTTTGTAGGAAGAGGTGATTTGATGCATAGCATGCGGTGTTGATTGCCTCAGCTCATAATTTTTCCGGTGTGTTGTACTCATCTAGCATTGTTCTTTCAAGGGTAATCAATGTCCGGTTCTCTCTCAACTACACCATTTTGTTGAGGAGTGTAGGTTGATGAAACCTCATGCTTGATCTCAATCTCATCACAATAAGCTTCAATGTTTGTGTTGTCAAATTCTTTACCATTATCACTTCTTATCTTCTTTATCTTGACTTCAAATTCATTTTGAGCTCTCTTTGCAAACTTCTTGAAACAAGTGGCCACTTCGGATTTGTCATGAGGAAAGAATGTCCAAGTGTATCTTGAGTAGTCATCCACAATCATAAGACAATAAAGATTTCCATCCAAGCTCTTGTAAGTTGTAGGACCAAATAAATCCATGTGTAGAAGCTCTAACACTCTTGATGTTGACATGTAAGCTTTTGTTGGATGAGTATTTGCAACTTGTTTACCGGCTTGACATGCACTACAAGGTTTGTCCTTCTCAAACTTGACATCTTTCAAGCCTCTCACTAACTCTTTCTTTAATAATTTGTTGAGAGTATTCATTTCAACATGAGCAAGCCTCCTATGCCAAGCCACCCAAGTGAAGTTTTGGTGAATAAGCATGTCATCAAATTTGCATCTTCAGAGGTGAAATCAACATGATAGAGATTGTTATATCTAAAGTCTTTGAAAATCATTTGCTTGTCTTCTATCTTTGATACTACCACTTCATTTGGTATGAATAAGCACTGATAGCCAAGGTCACAAAGTTGCCCAACGGATAGTAGATTGAAACTCAAGGAAGCAACATAGAGCACATTTGAAAGAGAGTGATCATTTGATATTGCAATCTTGCCTATACCCTTGACTTTGCTCTTTGAATTGTCCCCAAAAGTGATCTTCTCTTAACATTCCCCATTTTCTTCAAGTGAGGTGAACATACGAGGGTCACCGGTCATATGTTGAGTGCAACCACTATCAATAACCAAATGAGTTCCACCGGTCTTGTAGTTCACCTACACACAAGAGATCAAGCTTTTTGTTTAGGGACCCAAACTTGAGAGGGACCCTTGACTTTCTCAACTAGTGACTTGGCAACCCAAATTTTCTTAGACCTATTCTTGTTTAGGGGACCCAAGAACATGACTTTCATCTTTCCACTAGAATCTCTTCTAAGCATATAGTGAGCATTGAAAGTAAAGGGTCTAGCATGCTTGGGCAAGGGTTGTGGTGGTGGAGTTTCACACTCATGAGCAAAGTGGCCCTCTTGTCCACACTCAACACATCTCTTAGGCTTGGGCTTTGATTTGCTTTGTTATTGTTGAGTTTTGGCCTTCTTCTCTTGATTTACCAAGTAACCAATACCACTTCTATCCATCTTTATGACAGTGTTCATGAGTGGCTCACTTTGCAAGTATTTACCTCTTGTAAACTTGCTTAAACCGGTCTTAAGATGCTCTTTCTCTTGCTTTAGCTTTTTGTTCTCCTCAATGAGTGACTAATTTGATATTTGCTTTTCAAGAGCCATCAACCCATTTAACTTCTTGTTCTCATCTCTAAGCATTTCATTTTCACTCTTGAGCTTGACATAATCATCATAATTGTCGGATTCAACCACTTTCTTGCCTTTGCCACTAGAGCCTTGCTCAATGCTCTCAATAATCAAGTCATCACATGATGTAGCTATATCAATCTTAACAACTTGGTTAGTAGCATCATGTGTCTCAAGAGAGAGCTCATTAGCAACAACAAGACTATCATAATTAATTTTCAATGAAGTATATTTATCTTTTAGCAAGTTGTGCCTAGTGTTGAGCTCATCATGCTTCTTCTCAAGTTTATCATGTTCATCTCTAAGCTCTTTGTTGAAAGTTTTGAGCTCCTTGAGAGTAGAAGTCATAATTTCATTTTGATCTTTAAGCTCATCACTAGTCTTTTGTGCAATCTCAAGCTTTGATGAAAGTGATTCATTATCATTTTGAAGCTCATCATTTTCATTTCTAGTCTTTCTTATGACTTTAGAGTATTTGTTGAGCAATTTTACAAGTTCATCATAAGAAGGTGCATCAAATTCATCATCACTATCACTATCATCATCATCACTTTCATTATTTTGTACCTTTCGTTCACCCTTGGCCATGAGGCATAGGTGAGTAGTGGATGATGACGGTGAAGATGGCGGTGAAGGTGGTGGTGAAGATGTCGATGAAGATGATGATGGCCTAATCACAAACGTGGCGACCTTCTCTTTCTCGTCGTCGCTTTCATCACCGGAGGACTCACATGATGACTCAATGTCGGTGAGCCAATCACCAACAATGTAAGCTTTGCCTCCCTTCTTCTTTTTGTGATATTCTTTCTTCTTGTCATCCTTCTTCTTGTATGGCTTGTTCTTCTTCTTCTCATCTTCTTCATCACTAGATTCATTTTTCTTGCCCTTGTTCTTGTTCTTGTATTTGTCTTTTGGAGGCTTAGGGAATTGATGAGCTAGATGACCAAGTTCACCACAATTGTAGCAATCCATTTCGGATATAGGTTTTCTTTTGCTACTTGTGAAGAACTTCTTCTTCTTGTCATCGAACTTGATGCCACTCTTATTAAGCTTCTTTAGCATCTTGGTGGTCTTTCTCACCATGAGAGCAAGTGATGCATCATCAATGCCATTCTCACTTGAGCTTTCATGCACGATCATGGCTTGGCTCTTCTTCTTTTTCTTGTCATGGCTAGCTTTGAAAGTCAAGTCCTTCTTGGAAGATGATGAGCCCTCTTCCGAAGTGATATGCATGTACATCTCATGAGCATTGATCTTTCCCAATACTTGTGTCGGTGTTGCGGTGGAGAGATCACTTTGGTGAAGCACGGTGACAATATGGCCATACTTCTCAACGGGAAGAACACTCAAGATCCTCCTTATAACATCCGATGGACTCATTTGAGTGAGCCCGAGAGCATTGAGATCCTCTACAAGAACATTCAAGCGAGTGTACATGTCATTAGCACTTTCCTTGGGAAGCATCTCAAACGAATTAATATTCTTCAAAGCAATATGGTAGCATTTCTCACGCTCACTCTTAGTTCCCTCATGGAGAGCACAAAGGTTTTTCCATAATTGTAAGGTCCAAATGGCTAGAGGGGGGGTGAATAGCCTATTTAAAATTCTACAAGCTTCACTAAACAACCACGTTAGTATAAAAGATGGCTAAGCTAATTCTAGCACTAGCTCAACTATACTATGCAAGCCACCTATACAATACTAGTGAAGCAAGGCTATGATCTCTAATACACACCAACAAGACTAAGTCAGTAAGCTACTTACTCCTATGTGATAAAGGCTACACTAGGACTAGTACAATAAAGTAAAGAGCAAGTGACTTGATTCTTATACCAACGATGTAGAGAAGTAATGCACTTGAAGAATCAATCACAATAATCAACCACAAGAGAAATCCTCGGCAAAGAGATGACACAAGATTTTTTACCGAGGTTCACTTGCTTCCCGGCAAGCTACTCCTCGTTGTGGCGATGCACCCACTTGTCGGTTCGCGAGCTAATCGACTATCAAGAGTCGAGCCCTCGGCGGACACCGCACAACCGCACACAAGATGGGGATCCTCCAAGCCACGAGCTTCACTAGAGTATCCAATTTGCGAACTCCCGCGGGGAAGGATCAAGAACCCCTTACAACACTTGGTGAGGGCTCCAACAATCTCCAATTGCGAGCTCAATCACCTCCGCTGCTCCAAGCCGTCTACCGTGTCGGGAAACACGGAAGAGTAACAAGAAATCCGCAGCAACTCGAAGATCAAGTGCCTCTAGAATGCAACTCTCAAGCAATGCACTTGAATCTCACTCAATCTCACTCAAGATGTGCAACTATGCAAAGAGATGAGTGGAGGGGTTGTTCTCTAGCTCAAAGGATGTCTCTAGGTCTCAAAATATGCAAGAGTTACCCTCAAACCCCGGACATCTTCTTTTATAGCGAAGGGGTACGCAGCTAGCCGTTACGGACGACGCAGCGAAAATCGCGCTGACCGGACGCTCCGGTCAGGGTGACCGGACGCGTCCGGTTACTACAGGACAAGCGTGAACAGTGCGCGTCAGAACTAGCCGTTGCCATGACCGGACGCGCTCAAACGTTTGACCGGACGTGACAGTGCCAGCGTCCGGTCGCGTTCCAGTAAGCTCCCGGTGAGACCGGACGCGTCCGATCGCACGTGACCGGACGCGCCGCGCGTCCGATCGGCACTCCGCTGTGCTCTGCTCCTTTGGACGCCTGACCGGACGCTCCGGTTCCGTGAGGGACCGGACGCGCCGGTCGCGCGCCCTCCTTTTGCACACAAGTGAACTGACCGGACGCGCTGGTCATGCCAGACCAGCGTCCGGTCACAAACCCTAGCTAGCAGCACCGAGGTGAACTGACCGAACGCGTCCGGTCAAACCGGGACCGCGTCCGGTGCAGCGTCCGATCGCCGTTTTTCAGTGGAAAACAATTTGGACTTTCGCCACCTTTTCTAGACTCTGGCGCAATAGAAAATAGGCATTTTATTTCCTCGAAAACGCCTGAATCCCGTGCTCGCAAGCTCGGCAGGAGGGAGAGCAAACCCCAAACCCCTTACTACCGCTCAAACACCACCGCCTTCGCAAAAGTGCTAACACCACCAAGTGTACACCATCAATGTGCATGTGTGTTAGCATTTCACAAACATTTTTCAAGGTGTTATGTTAGCTCTCAACTAGATCCTAATGCATATGCTCAAGACATTGATCTAGTGGCACTTGATTCCCGAGCTAACCGTGATTGCCCCTCTTGATAGTCGGCTATGTATCCTAAATCCGGTCAATCACTTCTCTACTCAACTTAGACCGGCAAAAGAAAAACCCTATGGTTATACCTTTGCCTTGCGCACTTAGATCCTTCTCTTCCACTTGATCATCAAGTCTACCATATTATGTGCATCTCCACCATGATCGACATTTCATGTCCATGCACCATTTCTTTGTGATCTTGTGGCCACCACTCCTTGCCACATGCACCTTCATCACACGTGTTGCTTATGCCTAGCTCAAAACACTTAACACATGGCATTAGCAACTTGGTGTCATTAATTACCAAAACCAAACTTGGGCTTTCAATCTCCCCCTTTTTGGTAATTGATGACAACCATCACAAAGATATGAAATGAAATCAATTTTTAATTTCGATAGTATTAGCTCCCCCTACATATGTACTTCCATGAGTTTGGTTCAATTGTGCACATATGTATGGATTTGAATTTTGAGAGAGTTATTACTATCAAATTGATGCTAGGGTATATAGAATGGACCTTTGAAGCGTGATACCAAACGGAGTTGCCTTTATATACCATCCTTAGCATCGATGTAGCTAGACACCACTTGTAATTCATCACTTGTAAAGATCACAAACACTAAAGTTCCCCGTGAGATCAATAATATAAGCAAAGGTGTCTAGATACCACTTGTAAAGCTACTCACAACAAATCATCATTCAAGTTCTAATTCTAGCAATCACCGTACAATCATGAATATGAATTTAAGCTTTGCAATGCAACAATTCATCATGTTAATGCACATACAAATGCAACAAATAATTCATGAGCTTGCTCCCCCTACTTGTGTTCTCAATTTTTAATTGATCCCTTTCCAATGTCATTCTCTCCCCCTTTGCAACTTAACTTTTTATCTTTGTGACTTTTCTATCTTTGTGACTTTTCTCTCCCCCTTTGTCAACAATCACCAAAAAGGTGCCAATTTTAGTGAGAGTTAAGTCAATTAATATGAGGGAGTCCAAATTATGGTTCAATCTAGATCACTTGCCTAGAATATGTAATTTGTTTTGATCTAAGGACAAGCTTCTTCACACCTCATAAAGTATAAGGGTTATCTTGACCATGTTGAATTACACATCATGAGCTCATTTTCTAGATTCAACACTAGGTTTGCAAGCCCACAAACATGTCATATGCTACCACTAGATCAATCAAACATAGAAGCAATAGTGGTACCATATATACATCAAAATCATTTGATTTTCATGAATGAGCCTATTTGTCATGCAAATATGTCTATATGTTCTACACATGTCCTTAGCAAAGTATGAATGATATGCCAAACAACTTTACCTTGCTATGTCGGAGGAGAGGCATGTCATTTTAAGAATGTGGGGGTGCACTCATTTCAAGTTGGAGAAGTCAAGTATGTTCAATTCATTCTTCAACTTGTAAAATCTCTTTTCATCAAGTGGCTTTGTAAAGATATCGGCTAGTTGATCTTCGGTGCCAATGCTTTCAATGCTAATATCACCCTTTTGTTGATGGTCTCTTATGAAGTGATGCCTAATATCAATGTGCTTGGTTCTTGAATGTTGAACCGGATTTTGAGTCATCTTGATAGCACTTTCATTGTCACAAAACAATGGCACATTCTTAAACTTGATTCCAAAGTCATTCAAAGTGGCCTTCATCCAAAGCAATTGTGCACAACAACTACCGGCACTAATATATTCGGCCTCGGTGGTAGATAGTGCAACACTATTTTGTTTCTTTGATGACCATGAAACAAGAGACCTTCCAAGCAATTGACAAGTGCCACTTGTGCTCATTCTATCAATCTTGCAACCACCATAGTCGGAGTCCGAATATCCAATCAACTCAAAATTAGACCCCTTTGGAAACCATAATCCAACATCATGAGTGCCCTTAAGATATCTCAATATCCTCTTGGTTGCTTTCAAGTGATTTTCTCTAGGTGAAGCTTGATATCTTGCACACTTGCACACACTAAACATCACATTCGGCCTCGAAGCGGTGACATAGAGCAAACTTTCAATCATAGACCGGTATTGCTTTTGATCTACCATGTTGCCACTAGCATCAACACCCAATTGATCATTTGTGCCCATTGGTGTACTCATTGGCTTAGCATCTTGCAATCCAAACTTCTTGATCATGTCCTTGATGTACTTCCCTTGACTTACAAAAGTACCATTCTTCATTTGCTTGATTTGAAGTCCAAGAAAGTAACTAAGCTCACCAATCATAGACATCTCAAACTCTTTTGCCATCATATTTCCAAATTCTTCACAAAAATCTTGGTTAGTTGATCCAAAGATAATATCATCCACATAGATTTGCAACACAAACAAGTCATTTCCAATTTTCTTGGTGAAGAGAGTGGTGTCAACCTTTCCCATCTTAAACCCCTTAGAGAGAAGAAAGTCCCTCAACCTTTCATACCATGCTCTAGGTGCTTGCTTCAAACCATACAATGCCTTCTTGAGCTTGTAAACATGGTTGGGCTTCTTGTCATTTTCAAAACCGGGAGGTTGCTCAACATAAACTTCTTCATTGATGTAACCATTGAGAAATGCACTTTTGACATCCATTTGATAGAGCTTGATGTTGTGTGCACAAGCATATGCTAATAAGATTCTAATAGCCTCCAATCTTGCAACCGGTGCATATGTCTCTCCAAAATCAAGACCCTCAACTTGAGTGTAACCTTGTGCAACTAATCTTGCTTTGTTTCTTACAACCATGCCATCTTGATCTTGCTTGTTTCTAAAGACCCACTTAGTACCAATCACATTGTAGTTCTTTGGCCTTTCAACAAGTTCCCAAACTTGATTTCTAGTGAAGTTGTTTAGCTCTTCATGCATGGCATTTACCCAATCAGAATCTTTCAATGCATATACTATTTTCTTAGGTTCTTCAAGTGACACAAATGAGTAGTGCTCACAAAAGGATGCTAATCTTGATCTAGTTTGAACACCACTTTGAATTCCACCAATGATCTGGTCCAATGGATGATCTCTTGCTATGCTAGTAGGTTGGAGTATTGGGAGTTGATTACTTCCACTTGTTTGACCTTGATCTTGCACTTCATCATGAGAACCACTAGAGCTTGCTTGATTTGTATCAATTTGCACATTTTGGTTGATCACATGAATATCATCATCATCAATTTGCCTTGGCCTAATATCACCAATGTCCATGTTTTTCATTGCATTTGACAATTGATCTCCTCTCACATCATCAAGATTTTGATCTTCATTTTTAGACCCTTGGGTTTCATCGAACTCAACATCATGAACTTCTTCCAAGGTGCCATTTGTGAGATTCCAAACTCTATAAGCTTTGCTTGTGGTAGAGTAGCCAAGTAAGAACCCCTCATCACATTTCTTTTCAAACTTGCTCAATCTAGTGCCTTTCTTGAGAATATAGCATTTGCAACCAAACACTCTAAAGTATGCAATGTTGGGCTTTCTTCCATTCAATAGCTCATATGGTGTCTTCCCAAACTTCCCATGGCAATAAAGACGGTTGCTACAATAGCAAGCCGTGTTGATAGCTTCACTCCAAAATGAATGACTCACATTGTATTCACTAAGCATTGATCTAGCCATGTCAATCAAAGTTATATTCTTTCTTTCAACTACACCATTGGATTGAGGAGTGTATGTTGGAGAGAATTGATGTCCAATACCAAGATCATCACATAAATCTTCAATTCTTGTGTTCTTGAACTCACTACCATTGTCACTTCTAATCTTCTTGATGGTGATTTCAAACTCATTTTGCACTCTTTTAACAAAAGACTTGAATAGATCATAAACATCACTCTTGTCATAGAGAAAGAACACCCAAGTGTATCTAGTGTAGTCATCAACAATCACGAAACCATACTTATTGCCACCAATGCTAGTGTATGTTGTTGGCCCAAACAAGTCCATGTGCAATAGCTCAAATGCCTTTGATGTGCTCATTTCACTCTTACTAGGATGTGTATTTCCAACTTGTTTGCCGGCTTGACAAGCACTACAAGGTTTATCCTTCTCAAAGGTGACATCCTTCAAGCCTCTAACTAAGTCATGCCTCAAAAGTTTGTTCAATTGTTTCATTCCAACATGACCAAGCCTTCTATGCCACAACCAACCCATACTAGATTTGCTAAGCAAGCATGATGTCAATTGTGTCTCACTATCATTGAAGTCAACCAAGTACAAGCTACCATGTCTAAATCCTTTGAATATCAAATTTGATCCATCAACACTTATGACTTCAACATCATCACTACCAAATATGCACTTGAAGCCAAGATCACAAAGTTGTGCCACCGATAAAAGATTGAAATCCAAGCTCTCAACTAGCAATACATTAGATATGCTCATGTCATTTGAGATAGCAATTTTACCAAGCCCCTTGACCTTGCCTTTCTTGTTGTTGCCGAAAGTGATAGCATCAAAACCACCATTTTGACTTGTATCAATTGATTTGAACATACAAGAATCCCCGGTCATATGTTGAGTGCACCCACTATCAAGCACCCAATGCCTTCCTCCGGCTTTGTAATTGACCTACAAGACAAGATCAATTCTTTTTAGGTACCCAAACTTGTTTGGGTCCTCCAAGGTTAGTGACCAAGCTCTTTAGTACCCAAATGGCTTTCTTCCTTGATCCCATCCATGGTGCACCAATGAACTTAGCATGAACACCATTTGTACCCTTGGTAAGTATATAGAAAGAATCAAACTTAATTGAGGATACATTAGCATTGGATTTCTTGTTCATGCAATGTTGCTCTATGTGACCAACTTGCTTGCAACTTTTGCAATAGCTACCATTGTTCTTCACAAAACGAGTCTTGTGAGGAGCAAAAGCGGCCTTGCCTTTCTTGGGGTTATAGCCCAATCCCTCTTTGTAGAGAGAAGCTCTTTGGCTACCCAAGCACATAAGCAAGCGGTCCTCACCACCATAAGCCTTAGCTAAGGTGTGATTGAGCTCTTTTACCTCCTTCTTGAGATTTTCATTCTCAACTATAAGTGTGGAGTCACAAGTGAAACCATCACTACTAGATGAGGATGATATAGATGAGCTACATGAAGGGTTAGTGGGAGCAACAACAATAGGCTTATGACAAGATTCATCAATTATATCACAAGATATGCCTATGTTGCAAGTTTTAGCTTTCTCAACATTAGTTGGCATGTTCTCACATTTTTCAACTAGAGAGGAATGAGCTTCTTCAAGCTTAGTGTGAGACTTTTGAAGCTTCTTATGGTCTACCTTTAGACTCTCATAAGATGCCCTAAGCTCATCAAGTTCTTGCATAAGGTTTTTCTTTTCCCTAAGCAAGCCCTTGCACTCCTTTCTAGATTCTTTAAAATGTTGAGTGCAATCTTCTAGCATAGTGATTAGTTCATCTTTAGTGAATTCTTCTTCATCACTATCACTATCACTTGCATTATCATGATCACTCTCATCATCGGATGATACCTTAGCGGCCTTAGCCATGAAGCACGATGGAGTGTCGAAGAGGGAGACCTTCTCTTGGATGGCAATGCTAGCATGTCCTTTCTTCTTGCTCTTGTTGTCATCCTCATCATCACTTGAGGAATCATCACTATCCCATGTAGCAATCATTCTTCTTCTTATGAGAACTCTCCTTCTTCTCTTGCTTCTTCTTTTGCTTCTTCCTCTCTTTCTTAATAGCATCTTCATCATCACTATCATAAGGACACTTTGCAATGAGATGATCCTTGCTATGGCATCTAAAGCATCTCATGGTATGCTCATTCTTCTTGGATGAGTTCTTCCTTCTTCTAGCACGAAAGCCTTTCTTATTCATGAACTTGCCAAATTGCTTGACAAAGAGAGCCATCTTCTCATCAATGTCATCACTATCACAAGAGTTTGAGTCTTCATCACTTGATGATTCAATCTTGGATTTGCCCTTGGATGTGGTGGCTTTGAATGCCACACTCCTCTTCTTCTCATCATCCTTCTTCTCATTTTCCTTCTTCTTCTTGACCAACTCATCCTTCTCATCATCTTCTCTATATGAATCATCGGTCATTACTTCTTGAAATATTTGTTGAGGAGTTGAATCCTTCAATGTAGTCCTCACTAGCACGGTGATCAATGTATCAAACCTCTTGGGCAAGCTTCTCAAGAACTTCATAGAGAATTGGTTGTCCTTGACTTCCTCACCAAGTGCCTTGAGCTCATTGACAATGACTTGCAATCTATGAAACATCTCCGGTACACTCTCATCATCTTGCATCTTAAAGCTTAAAAATTTTTCTTGCAAGATATATGCTTCAGCGGTCTTTGTGCCTTCGGTGCCCTCAAATGTTTCTTCTAGCTTGGCCCAAGCATCATGTGCAACTTCTATGTTCTTTACTTGCTCAAATGTCTTGTCATCTAATGCCTCATGGAGAGCACTAATGGCAATATCATTGCATTGAAGCTTCTTCTCCTCTACCGGTGTAGGTGCTTCCGGATTAGCAACTTCAAATTTTGTTTCGGTGACCTTCCACACTTCTCTATTGATTGACTTGAGGTGTGCGGTCATCTTAACCTTCCAATATGCATAATTTGTCCCATCAAAGTGAGGTGCCTTCTTGGTGTTGTTGATGTGCAAACTTAATTGAGCCATTTCTTCTTCACCGTAGGTTGTTAAGCCTCAAATAAACGGTGCCTCTGCTCTGATACCACTTGTAAGGTCCAAATGGCTAGAGGGGGGGTGAATAGCCTATTTAAAATTCTACAAGCTTCACTAAACAACCACGTTAGTATAAAAGATGGCTAAGCTAATTCTAGCACTAGCTCAACTATACTATGCAAGCCACCTATACAATACTAGTGAAGCAAGGCTATGATCTCTAATACACACCAACAAGACTAAGTCAGTAAGCTACTTACTCCTATGTGATAAAGGCTACACTAGGACTAGTACAATAAAGTAAAGAGCAAGTGACTTGATTCTTATACCAACGATGTAGAGAAGTAATGCACTTGAAGAATCAATCACAATAATCAACCATAAGAGAAATCCTCGGCAAAGAGATGACACAAGATTTTTTTACCGAGGTTCACTTGCTTCCCGGCAAGCTACTCCTCGTTGTGGCGATGCACCCACTTGTCGGTTCGCGAGCTAATCGACTATCAAGAGTCGAGCCCTCGGCGGACGCCGCACAACCGCACACAAGATGGGGATCCTCCAAGCCACGAGCTTCACTAGAGTATCCAATTTGCGAACTCCCACGGGGAAGGATCAAGAACCCCTTACAACACTTGGTGAGGGCTCCAACAATCTCCAATTGCGAGCTCAATCACCTCCGCTGCTCCAAGCCGTCTACCGTGTCGGGAAACACAGAAGAGTAACAAGAAATCCGCAGCAACTCGAAGATCAAGTGCCTCTAGAATGCAACGCTCAAGCAATGCACTTGAATCTCACTCAATCTCAATCAAGATGTGCAACTATGCAAAGAGATGAGTGGAGGGGTTGTTCTCTAGCTCAAAGGATGTCTCTAGGTCTCAAAATATGCAAGAGTTACCTTCAAACCTGTCACACCCCAAAATTTTTGATTTTGGGTTGTGCATAGAAAACACTAATTAAAATAAATATTTTAATATTCGGATAAAATTTCCTAAGTTTAGTTTATGATAGCATCAATTAGTTATAAAAAAAATATCTTTCTTCTCTAGCACGTCTTTATCTTTTTCCGCAATCAATATTCCTTGTTTCTCAGCTCAAGTTTTCATTGGGAGTTTCCTAAAATATTTTCTTTGTAACCCAAATCACTCCTTTCAGTTTCTCGTCCATCAATCAATCTCTACAAACTTCTCGGGAATTTTTCTGACTTTTTCTGTACCTTCTTTCCACTTGTCTGTGAGCATAATCTAATTTTTAGATGCTCCAAAATATCTTTTCATGAGCTCCAAATACTTTATTTGGGTTCCTCATATTCCATAATGTCTCTGGAAAATTTCCATGAATTTTTCGAAGCTTTCGGAGTATTTTTCGCGGCTTAAATAATAATTCTGGACTTTTCTAGAATTATTTTATCCACGAAATTAATTAATTCCGAAAATAATAAATATCTTATTTTCCACCAAAGCCTGTGTGCAATAATCCTAAATGTCCATTCATTTATTTACTAATGGGCTTTAATAATTAATTAGGCCTATTAGTAAAGATGGAGGGTGCAACGTCAATTAGCACCATATCGCTAGTTGACATGGAGGTGGAGAGTTTTTCTCCCAATATATACGCACCTATCCCATGGGCAAAGCACACCAAAAACTACCGTAGAGGAGCCCCTAGTTTGGGAAATCTCTCGTGTAGTAAATCATATTTTTCTCATCCTTCTCTCGCCGTCGCGGTTGCCGTCGCTGTCGCCGTCGCTGTTGCCGTCGCTGTCGCCGCCGCTGTTTCCGCCGCCGCCGCTGTCGCCCGCCCCTGCCACCACCTGCGCCGCCAGCGCCCGCGCGTGGCCTGCCCGATCTCAGCCTGTGCCACTGCTGCGGCGTCCGCTTCCCAACGCCCCAGCCGGGGGCCAGGTCCAAGCGCCGCCCGGTCCGTCCACTCAGCTCCCTATGGCGCGTCGTCCTCCTCTGCGCCGAATGCCTCTCCCTCGTCCGCTCCGCCGCTGTATGCTCCTACTGCCTCTCCCTCGACAACCTGCCGCCCGAGGACTCCGGCGTCGTCTGCCGCCGCTGCAAGCGCTGTGTCCACCGATCCTGTATACCCGCCGAACACCGCACGACCGTGATCCAGCCGGTCGATGTGGAGGATTTCCTGTGCGTCGATTGCTGCCCCACCGTGAGATCGAAGAGCGGGGGCTTCAATTTGGGGCTGAATCTGGAGGCTTGCTTCTGGGATCGTACCTCCGTTGCTGGGGAGAACGCTCTGAGGAAGGCTGCGGAGGTGAAGTTGGCTTCCAAGCGGGGGAACAACGCTGTTGGCAGCAGTGGGCTGGTGGGGAGGAACAGTGGTGTTCCAGTTCTGCTGGACGAAGAGTTAGCTTTGCAGCTACACCTGGCAATGAATGGATCACAGAGGATTTCACGTTCGGGTAATTCAGCTGGTGGTGGCTCTGCCGAGCCAGGCAAGGGGAAGAATGCTGGGGTTGGTGGTAGGATTTGCAACATAAATCAGGAGATTTGCATAACCAATATGATGGCTCAGCTTGATGAAGAAGAAGAACCAGGTTGCAACAGGGTTTTAAAGTGCCTTAGGAGTTCTGATTCCTCTGTCACAGTGGTTCTTGCGCTGGAATGTGTGAAAGGTAAACACGCTGAGGAGCGCATGAAAGCTAAAAGAAAAGGTCCTCATGTGATTACACAGCAGGATGATTTGGTGGATCCCTCAAGCAAGTTGGCAAAAGATGGATATGTTGAGAGCCGGAACATGTGTGATGGGATGGACATAGATGCTGATCATGGTGGTAATGGGGTGGCTCCTATGAAATAGACTGCTTGTGCCATTCTGAGGTAACCTTTATGTGCAAAGTGTATTCGGTATAGAGGGACAAGCCCATGCTGAGGGGATCAGGGGATGGTGCGAGGTCAATTTCAGCTGCAGCAGTACCCACGACAGCTAAAAAGAAGACAAGCTCGTGTAGCCCATGCTAACAAGATGATGAGAGTTCCTCTATGGTCTGAATGTCTACGCAGAACATGAGATTATTTTACTTCGGGAATCTAAAAAAATAGTACTGTCTCATTTCTCGAGCTCGGCTTTAGGAGGTGGCCATTTCAGACACCAAACGCGTATGTGTGGGCCGCCCTACCTACGGGCGCGGCGAAGCGCGCCACCTGACCTAGTGTCTGATCACTTGCCAAAGATCTTTTGGCATTTGCAGAGGTGGTGATGGGAAACTGAAATCATCTGTTGTTGCTTCTCCTACTTATAAGCTTCGAACCACGCCCCCTTGGCCCGGCCGAGCGCTGCTCTTCCTTCCCTACGCAAGTGCAGCAACAACACCTCCCTTGGCCACCAGAGCCACGTTCACGTTCGTGAAGATGAAAGGTATAAGACGAGTCTTACGAATTTGCCATCTACTGTATTATTTCCATCGTTTAGTCATTTTAGCTCCGTTTTAGTTCATCCAAGTTGCATTAGTTTTGTATTGTTGCCCTCTACACAGTAGTATCAATGCTTTTCGTGTCACATGTTTTGGAATATATAGTTGAATAATTAATTAATTAATATATGCACATAATTTTATTGTTAAAAACAACATAGAGTTATAATTTTGTTATCGACGCGATGCGACCGTGTCGATGTAACCTACATGCTAGCGGCAATATTTACCATGTCACTTGTTAATTAAATTAATTCTATTAATTCGGTTAATGATTTCACAATTTTGTTTCTAAATAAAAGCAACATAGGACACTATTGATCTTTTTATAATTACTACTTGTCAACTTAAATACGTATTTATTAATTGCCTAGTTTAAACATGATCATATAAAGTCGGTTTAGACGCAATTTGGTTAGTATTTATTTAATGCATTTCTAATTAAAGCCAACCTAACATAGTAACTTGTTCTTGTTACTTTGCGGTTGCGCTGATTAAGACTACGTGTTGCAGTGATGTTTAGCATGTCTCGCAACTGTGAAAAGCATAAGTTTAAGTATTAAAATGATTAATGTTTATGTAACTAAGCATCTAGTTAAAAGTGATTCGTGGTTTTATCTCCGGTATTTTATGAATAAATAAGTATTAACTTTAATATGTGTTTATCAATTGTAACTTAGTTAAATAGAAAACATATAGTTAATTATATGAATGCTATTTAATGTCTTTTAGACTTAAAAGTAATTTAGGTTTAAACATTAGGCATCTCATAACTCAATGTTAATGTGATTAACATCGACATGAATGCCTTTTCATTTAGGACTTGCTTAGTTCACCATAAATCATAAATGCTTACATTTAGTTTTTGTCACATGTTCTACCTTTCTAAAGTATAATGTATAAATGACTTAAACACTATAAAATATATATATATATATATAAAATATTGTGTGGAAATATTTATAAAATATATAAACCATGGTTAATTTCAACTCGGTGTTGAGTCCAAATATGATTTGTCTAATCTGAACTAATTACTTTTCCATGATCTTGTTAGCTAAAATAAATAAGTATGTAGTGGTTCCTTTTATAATATTCCGATAGTCTTTTTCTTTTTAACGATAGTTCCGTTATCGACGTTTCTTGTGTTCTCGTGACCGTAGCCGATAGCTCTCTTATAGTACGTCGTTTTAACTTGTGTGGTGTATTGTTCTTAGTTTTCTATGTTTGCTTCTTGCATGTTTGCCTATGCGTGATGTTCGCTACGAGTAGAATGAAAACCCTCTGTGAGTGTTGAAGATCAAGACGGGATGGCCAGAAGACAACTGAAGGTTCTCGGAGCAAGTTGCTTTAGGTGTAAAGCAAGTTCGAGGCAAGTATAACATGGGATTTCCTTGTGGTCCTATTCACTTTAATCACATCAATCATATTGCATGTGTCTATATTGAATTGCCATTAAGGAATTTCCTAGTTTTTGATCTATACCTTGTCACCTATGGGACTATGCATTGGGTAGCTTTTGCTAGCGCTGAACATAAACTATGATCTTGTAATATGATTAATGGAATATGCAACAACACTAAAAGATGACATTTTGATTACTGTTTAAAGAGGGCTAGAGCATGGGGCTATTTTTGGTGCTCTAGTTTCTCTCCATAAGGACTCATCTGTAAGCGAACATCCGGGACTTACAGTACAACTGTGGGGGCTATATGGCTCTGGCTTTAGTCAAGTATGAGGACCTTTTCTAGCTTGTTAGTGGTAACCTTCATGGTGTAAGAATGGCTTGACGAATCGGGTATAGTGCGGCCTCTGTCCTTATGTGTATAGGCTGCGCGTCATTGTGCCATTTGGAAGGGGGGCTCTACATCTGTTTGCCGAGTGAATCTAATGGCCCTAACTTGTTAGACGAACCTTTGAAAGACTTCATAGTGAACCCTGCCGACCTTCCTTGGAAGTGGGTCAAGAGATTAGCTACCTCGGGCGAAAGGGTAAATCACGACTCACAGTGAAAGTGTACAACCTCTGCAGAGTGTAAAACTGGTATATCAGCCGTGCTCACGGTCACGAGTGGCCTTGGACCCTTACGGAATAGATGATCACTGATGACTATAAATGTGTTTTTGCTATTCATTATTCATATTTACATTGATCATATGTTTATTGTGGGATTAATGCAAACTTGATGCTAC
Source organism: Saccharum spontaneum (assembly GCA_022457205.1). Classification (NCBI taxonomy): domain Eukaryota; kingdom Viridiplantae; phylum Streptophyta; class Magnoliopsida; order Poales; family Poaceae; genus Saccharum; species Saccharum spontaneum. The sequence goes on along the minus strand of CM039600.1, from coordinate 22,023,758 downwards.
TTATGTAATAAAATTTTGACAATTAAAAGCTAAGTGCAGTCAAACCAGTGTCTAACCTTTTGAGCCTCATGAACCCCATGTTATATTTGTTGAGTTCGACATGGACTCACTCTTGCTATTTCCACCACACTCCAGTGTGTAGTAAGGTGATACTTAGAAGAAGGATGAAAGTGTAGTAGAGTTTCCAGAAGTCTTTTCAGAAGTGCCTGGCATACGGAGCCCCCAGTCAGCCGTCCCTGAGAAGAATGGAGCCCGAGCAGAAGTTTAGCTACCGTTCTGCGATACTCTGATAGTTGTAAGTGTTAATATATTATGTTTCCCGCTTTATATAAACATTGTTTTGATATCTCTATTCTGTTGTTGTATGTGTGGACTTCCTGGGCACACATATGACGGGCCTAGTTTTGTTCTTTGCAAAACCGGGTGTGACAGAGTGGTATCAGAGCGGTGTTGACTGTAGGACGTATGCCAAGTAGTACTGGACGTATTCTAAAACTCATTTTACTATAAAACTATTTTGACTCATTGACTTTGACTATTTCCTCTTCCTTGTCCTGTTGTATCCCTTCCTTGATAGCTTCCTTTGAGCTATTATTTCTTACTCCCTTGGTTTTTGATTTGTGTTGTTTTTACCAAAAGTTTTCTGATCTTACCTTGTTCAAAAGTTCGATGGCCTTTCATCATCTCCAATGTGCCATTAGGATGACCACCATTGTTGAAGAAGCACGTGTAGTACCGATGATGTGATTGGTGCTTTGTTTTGCCTGATGTGTGCTTGTCTTGTTTGATGTGATGCTTGTGTGTCGTCTTTGTTCTTGTGTTCCAAAGGAGGCCCGAAATCCTCTTGAGAATTAGCTCAATCTACGTTAGAGTGGAGTAGTATCCTCTCTTGACCTACCTACCCTTCGATCAATCCTAATTCTTGTTGTCTTTTCCCTGTATCGTCCTTGCTTACTCTTGGTTTCTATGCTTTCTCCTTTATCTTAACCCAATGGAGGATCAACACATGAAGGACTCATCAATAGTAGTAAGCCTTAAAGAAAGTGTTGCCATCAATGACCTCGTCGGGTGGAACAAGATCTTTGTTAAGTGGGGTAGCGTCCGCCACCATCATCAATCTCAAGTCACGAGATAAGAAGATCCAAAGACCAATCGCTACCATAATATCGTCTTTTGCTAGTCCTTGCCCCTTAACCAGTCTCACTTTCTTGCCATCAATCTTTATCTTTCTTATCACCTTTTTGTCGATCTTCGATGATCGTTCTTACACCTCATTAATCTCAAAACAATCTTAAAGAGCTATCTTCAATTTCTTTATCCAACTTTGTTAATCCTTAATCTCTATATTATATCTCGACAAAGGTCTTAGAACAACCTTGATAATCAGCTTTATCTTTCTTCCTAGTCTCTCCGAATCTCGGGACGAGATTCATGTTAAGTGGGGTAGAATTGTCACACCCCAAAATTTTTGATTTTGGGTTGTGCATAGAAAACACTAATTAAAATAAATATTTTAATATTCGGATAAAATTTCCTAAGTTTAGTTTATGATAGCATCAATTAGTTATAAAAAAAATATCTTTCTTCTCTAGCACGTCTTTATCTTTTTCCGCAATCAATATTCCTTGTTTCTCAGCTCAAGTTTTCATTGGGAGTTTCCTGAAATATTTTCTTTGTAACCCAAATCACTCCTTTCAGTTTCTCGTCCATCAATCAATCTCTACAAACTTCTCGGGAATTTTTCTGACTTTTTCTGTACCTTCTTTCCACTTGTCTGTGAGCATAATCTAATTTTTAGATGCTCCAAAATATCTTTTCATGAGCTCCAAATACTTTATTTGGGTTCCTCATATTCCATAATGTCTCTGGAAAATTTCCATGAATTTTTCGAAGCTTTCGGAGTATTTTTCGCGGCTTAAATAATAATTCTGGACTTTTCTAGAATTATTTTATCCACGAAATTAATTAATTCCGAAAATAATAAATATCTTATTTTCCACCAAAGCCTGTGTGCAATAATCCTAAATGTCCATTCATTTATTTACTAATGGGCTTTAATAATTAATTAGGCCTATTAGTAAAGATGGAGGGTGCAACGTCAATTAGCACCATATCGCTAGTTGACATGGAGGTGGAGAGTTTTTCTCCCAATATATACGCACCTATCCCATGGGCAAAGCACACCAAAAACTACCGTAGAGGAGCCCCTAGTTTGGGAAATCTCTCGTGTAGTAAATCATATTTTTCTCATCCTTCTCTCGCCGTCGCGGTTGCCGTCGCTGTCGCCGTCGCTGTTGCCGTCGCTGTCGCCGCCGCTGTTTCCGCCGCCGCCGCTGTCGCCCGCCCCTGCCACCACCTGCGCCGCCAGCGCCCGCGCGTGGCCTGCCCGATCTCAGCCTGTGCCACTGCTGCGGCGTCCGCTTCCCAACGCCCCAGCCGGGGGCCAGGTCCAAGCGCCGCCCGGTCCGTCCACTCAGCTCCCTATGGCGCGTCGTCCTCCTCTGCGCCGAATGCCTCTCCCTCGTCCGCTCCGCCGCTGTATGCTCCTACTGCCTCTCCCTCGACAACCTGCCGCCCGAGGACTCCGGCGTCGTCTGCCGCCGCTGCAAGCGCTGTGTCCACCGATCCTGTATACCCGCCGAACACCGCACGACCGTGATCCAGCCGGTCGATGTGGAGGATTTCCTGTGCGTCGATTGCTGCCCCACCGTGAGATCGAAGAGCGGGGGCTTCAATTTGGGGCTGAATCTGGAGGCTTGCTTCTGGGATCGTACCTCCGTTGCTGGGGAGAACGCTCTGAGGAAGGCTGCGGAGGTGAAGTTGGCTTCCAAGCGGGGGAACAACGCTGTTGGCAGCAGTGGGCTGGTGGGGAGGAACAGTGGTGTTCCAGTTCTGCTGGACGAAGAGTTAGCTTTGCAGCTACACCTGGCAATGAATGGATCACAGAGGATTTCACGTTCGGGTAATTCAGCTGGTGGTGGCTCTGCCGAGCCAGGCAAGGGGAAGAATGCTGGGGTTGGTGGTAGGATTTGCAACATAAATCAGGAGATTTGCATAACCAATATGATGGCTCAGCTTGATGAAGAAGAAGAACCAGGTTGCAACATGGTTTTAAAGTGCCTTAGGAGTTCTGATTCCTCTGTCACAGTGGTTCTTGCGCTGGAATGTGTGAAAGGTAAACACGCTGAGGAGCGCATGAAAGCTAAAAGAAAAGGTCCTCATGTGATTACACAGCAGGATGATTTGGTGGATCCCTCAAGCAAGTTGGCAAAAGATGGATATGTTGAGAGCCGGAACATGTGTGATGGGATGGACATAGATGCTGATCATGGTGGTAATGGGGTGGCTCCTATGAAATAGACTGCTTGTGCCATTCTGAGGTAACCTTTATGTGCAAAGTGTATTTGGTATAGAGGGACAAGCCCATGCTGAGGGGATCAGGGGATGGTGCGAGGTCAATTTCAGCTGCAGCAGTACCCACGACAGCTAAAAAGAAGACAAGCTCGTGTAGCCCATGCTAACAAGATGATGAGAGTTCCTCTATGGTCTGAATGTCTACGCAGAACATGAGATTATTTTACTTCGGGAATCTAAAAAAATAGTACTGTCTCATTTCACGAGCTCGGCTTTAGGAGGTGGCCATTTCAGACACCAAACGCGTATGTGTGGGCCGCCCTACCTACGGGCGCGGCGAAGCGCGCCACCTGACCTAGTGTCTGATCACTTGCCAAAGATCTTTTGGCATTTGCAGAGGTGGTGATGGGAAACTGAAATCATCTGCTGTTGCTTCTCCTACTTATAAGCTTCGAACCACGCCCCCTTGGCCCGGCCGAGCGCTGCTCTTCCTTCCCTACGCAAGTGCAGCAACAACACCTCCCTTGGCCACCAGAGCCACGTTCACGTTCGTGAAGATGAAAGGTATAAGACGAGTCTTACGAATTTGCCATCTACTGTATTATTTCCATCGTTTAGTCATTTTAGCTCCGTTTTAGTTCATCCAAGTTGCATTAGTTTTGTATTGTTGCCCTCTACACAGTAGTATCAATGCTTTTCGTGTCACATGTTTTGGAATATATAGTTGAATAATTAATTAATTAATATATGCACATAATTTTATTGTTAAAAACAACATAGAGTTATAATTTTGTTATCGACGCGATGCGACCGTGTCGATGTAACCTACATGCTAGCGGCAATATTTACCATGTCACTTGTTAATTAAATTAATTCTATTAATTCGGTTAATGATTTCACAATTTTGTTTCTAAATAAAAGCAACATAGGACACTATTGATCTTTTTATAATTACTACTTGTCAACTTAAATACGTATTTATTAATTGCCTAGTTTAAACATGATCATATAAAGTCGGTTTAGACGCAATTTGGTTAGTATTTATTTAATGCATTTCTAATTAAAGCCAACCTAACATAGTAACTTGTTCTTGTTACTTTGCGGTTGCGCTGATTAAGACTACGTGTTGCAGTGATGTTTAGCATGTCTCGCAACTGTGAAAAGCATAAGTTTAAGTATTAAAATGATTAATGTTTATGTAACTAAGCATCTAGTTAAAAGTGATTCGTGGTTTTATCTCCGGTATTTTATGAATAAATAAGTATTAACTTTAATATGTGTTTATCAATTGTAACTTAGTTAAATAGAAAACATATAGTTAATTATATGAATGCTATTTAATGTCTTTTAGACTTAAAAGTAATTTAGGTTTAAACATTAGGCATCTCATAACTCAATGTTAATGTGATTAACATCGACATGAATGCCTTTTCATTTAGGACTTGCTTAGTTCACCATAAATCATAAATGCTTACATTTAGTTTTTGTCACATGTTCTACCTTTCTAAAGTATAATGTATAAATGACTTAAACACTATAAAATATATATATATATATATAAAATATTGTGTGGAAATATTTATAAAATATATAAACCATGGTTAATTTCAACTCGGTGTTGAGTCCAAATATGATTTGTCTAATCTGAACTAATTACTTTTCCATGATCTTGTTAGCTAAAATAAATAAGTATGTAGTGGTTCCTTTTATAATATTCCGATAGTCTTTTTCTTTTTAACGATAGTTCCGTTATCGACGTTTCTTGTGTTCTCGTGACCGTAGCCGATAGCTCTCTTATAGTACGTCGTTTTAACTTGTGTGGTGTATTGTTCTTAGTTTTCTATGTTTGCTTCTTGCATGTTTGCCTATGCGTGATGTTCGCTACGAGTAGAATGAAAACCCTCTGTGAGTGTTGAAGATCAAGACGGGATGGCCAGAAGACAACTGAAGGTTCTCGGAGCAAGTTGCTTTAGGTGTAAAGCAAGTTCGAGGCAAGTATAACATGGGATTTCCTTGTGGTCCTATTCACTTTAATCACATCAATCATATTGCATGTGTCTATATTGAATTGCCATTAAGGAATTTCCTAGTTTTTGATCTATACCTTGTCACCTATGGGACTTTGCATTGGGTAGCTTTTGCTAGCGCTGAACATAAACTATGATCTTGTAATATGATTAATGGAATATGCAACAACACTAAAAGATGACATTTTGATTACTGTTTAAAGAGGGCTAGAGCATGGGGCTATTTTTGGTGCTCTAGTTTCTCTCCATAAGGACTCATCTGTAAGCGAACATCCGGGACTTACAGTACAACTGTGGGGGCTATATGGCTCTGGCTTTAGTCAAGTATGAGGACCTTTTCTAGCTTGTTAGTGGTAACCTTCATGGTGTAAGAATGGCTTGACGAATCGGGTATAGTGCGGCCTCTGTCCTTATGTGTATAGGCTGCGCGTCATTGTGCCATTTGGAAGGGGGGCTCTACATCTGTTTGCCGAGTGAATCTAATGGCCCTAACTTGTTAGACGAACCTTTGAAAGACTTCATAGTGAACCCTGCCGACCTTCCTTGGAAGTGGGTCAAGAGATTAGCTACCTCGGGCGAAAGGGTAAATCACGACTCACAGTGAAAGTGTACAACCTCTGCAGAGTGTAAAACTGGTATATCAGCCGTGCTCACGGTCACAAGTGGCCTTGGACCCTTACGGAATAGATGATCACTGATGACTATAAATGTGTTTTTGCTATTCATTATTCATATTTACATTGATCATATGTTTATTGTGGGATTAATGCAAACTTGATGCTACTTATGTAATAAAATTTTGACAATTAAAAGCTAAGTGCAGTCAAACCAGTGTCTAACCTTTTGAGCCTCATGAACCCCATGTTATATTTGTTGAGTTCGACATGGACTCACTCTTGCTATTTCCACCACACTCCAGTGTGTAGTAAGGTGCTACTTAGAAGAAGGATGAAAGTGTAGTAGAGTTTCCAGAAGTCTTTTCAGAAGTGCCTGGCATACGGAGCCCCCAGTCAGCCGTCCCTGAGAAGAATGGAGCCCGAGCAGAAGTTTAGCTACCGTTCTGCGATACTCTGATAGTTGTAAGTGTTAATATATTATGTTTCCCGCTTTATATAAACATTGTTTTGATATCTCTATTCTGTTGTTGTATGTGTGGACTTCCTGGGCACACATATGACGGGCCTAGTTTTGTTCTTTGCAAAACCGGGTGTGACAAAACCCCGGACATCTTCTATTTATAGCGAAGGGGTATGCAGCTAGCCGTTACGGATGACGCAGCGAAAATCGCGCTGACCGGACGCTCCGGTCAGGGTGACCGGACGCGTCCGGTCACTACAGGACAAGCGTGAACAGTGCGCGTCAGAACTAGCCGTTGCCATGACCGGACGCGCTCAAACGTTTGACCGGACGTGACAGTGCCAGCGTCCGGTCGCGTTCCAGTAAGCTCCCGGCGAGACCGGACGCGTCCGATCGCACGTGACCGGACGCGCCGCGCGTCCGATCGGCACTCCGCTGTGCTCTGCTCCTCTGGACGCCTGACCGGACGCTCCGGTTCCATGAGGGACCGGACGCGCCGATCGCGCGCCCTCCTTTTGCACACAAGTGAACTGACCGGACGCGCTGGTCATGCCAGACCAGCGTCCGGTCACAAACCCTATCTAGCAGCACCGAGGTGAACTGACCGAACGCGTCCGGTCAAACCGGGACCGCGTCCGGTGCAGCGTCCGATCACCGTTTTTCAGTGAAAAACAATTTGGACTTTCGCCACCTTTTCTAGACTCCGGCGCAATAGAAAATAGGCATTTTATTTCCTCGAAAACGCCTGAATCCCGCGCTCGCAAGCTCGGCAGGAGGGAGAGCAAACCCCAAACCCCTTACTACCGCTCAAACACCACCGCCTTCGCAAAAGTGCTAACACCACCAAGTGTACACCATCAATGTGCATGTGTGTTAGCATTTCACAAACATTTTTCAAGGCGTTATGTTAGCTCTCAACTAGATCCTAATGCATATGCTCAAGACATTGATCTAGTGGCACTTGATTCCCGAGCTAACCGTGATTACCCCTCTTGATAGTCGGCTATGTATCCTAAATCCGGTCAATCACTTCTCTACTCAACTTAGACCGGCAAAAGAAAAACCCTATGGTTATACCTTTGCCTTGCGCTCTTAGATCCTTCTCTTCCACTTGATCATCAAGTCCACCATATTATGTGCATCTCCACCATGATCGACATTTCATGTCCATGCACCATTTCTTTGTGATCTTGTGGCCACCACTCCTTGCCACATGCACCTTCATCACACGTGTTGCTTATGCCTAGCTCAAAACACTTAACACATGGCATTAGCAACTTGGTGTCATTAATTACCAAAACCAAACTTGGGCTTTCAATAATTCATGAGCGTTTTTTGTATTACGCATACAATTGAAGATATCCTTGCCATGGCCCCGGTAGAGTGCATTTTTTACCTTTGCATTCCACCTGTCGTACTTCTCCTCGTCACCAACGGGGTTAGCGGGATCCTTGACTTCCAAAAGCCCTTCGGTGACAGCTCTAAGACACCCGACATCTATGGCTTTGAGGTACGTCTCCATGCGGATTTTTCAATATGGAAAATCATCTCCCTCAAAGATGGGAGGTGGTCCTTCCCCATTAGACATCTTGCTCTAGGCGGTAAAGCCTAATTTAGGAACAACTCGGCTCCGATACGAATTGAAAGGATCAAGATACCCAAGAGGGGGGTGAATTGGGCTTTTCTAAAATTTATTGCGAGAATTAAATCCTACTAAGCCATAATTCACCCCTAGTGCCTACAAGTGTTCCTAGTGATTCTATCGATAAAAGTTTTGCACCCTAAGTTCCAATCCTAGTCTAGCATGGCAATTCTAGGAAAGTAAACCAAGCAACAAGAGTAATACAAGAAAGTAAATTGCTTGAAAGTAAAGGGTTAGGAACACAGCTATGTTTTCTCGAGGTATCGGAGAGTTGCCACTCCCCACTAGTCCTCGTTGGAGCACCCGCGCAAGGGTGTAGCTCCCCCTTGATCCATGCGAGGATCAAGTGCTCTCTACAGGCTGATTCTTTGACACTCTGTCGCGGTGAATCGCCCACAACCACTCACAAGATGAGTTGGGTCATCCACAAGCTCCGTCGGATGATCACCAAGCTCCCAATCACCACCAAGCCGTCTAGGTGATGGCGATCACCAAGAGTAACAAGTAAGAACTCTCACTTGACCACAACAAGCCTAATGAGAAGGTGGATGCACACTTGCTACTCTCTAGTCACTAATGAGGGATCTTAATCTTGGATTCTCAAATCTCAATCCTCACTAGAGCTCTTACACTTCCTTGCATATGAAAGGTGTTTCTCAGCTGAACAAATGAGCAAGAGACCTCAAATAGAGGGATAGGGGATGTATTTATACTCCCCACAGTCAATTCCAACCGTTATGTGCCAACTCAGCATTTTTCGTACTGACCGGACGCGCCGGTCGACGTGACCGGACGCGTCCGGTCGGTGGGAACGGTTGAATTGAAAACCAAATACGCTGAGTGACCGGACGCGCAGGCGAGTCCGGTCAGGCGTGACCGGACGCGTCCGGTCGCGCAAAACCCTTTCTCTACTTTGACCGGACGCACGAACGAGTCCGATCGGTGATGACCGGACGCGTTCGGTCAACGAAGTTCCTCTCTGGAAATGGACCAGACGCACTGTAGACGCGTCCGATCGATTTCCTAGCCACGTCCGATCACGATACTTACCCTCTCTAACTCTGGTCAACATGATCTACGCGTCCGGTCCATGGGAGGACCGCGTCCGGTCGATCATATTGAATCTGCGGTGACTGCCAGTACTGACCGGACGCGTCCGGTTAAGACAGAGACCGCATCCGATCGAGAATAAATGGATCAAACGACTTCGAATCGCGACCCAACTTGAACCAAGTTTCTTCCGACTGAACTTGGGGCTTCACCTGAGCTACCTAGTGCTAAGTTTGACAAGTGTGCACCACACCTAACCAAAAAGACTCACCTAGGTCAAGCTACTCGCTCATGTCCCCCTTTATAGTACGGCCAAAGGAGAAAAGCGAAGATCCTAACGACTATTCCGAACGTAACTCAACTCCTCGACGTCCGGAACTAACCGTCCTTAATCTTGACGTTAATCCTTTAAAAACCGAAACAATTTCCATCAAGGGCATGAAAACCATAGTGCCCAAAACAGTCACCATTCCCATGACCTAACTTACCAAAGTTTCTACAAAACACACGTTAGTCATGGTAATGTTGCATTGTCATCAATTGCTGAAACCAACTCTAGGGGCCTAGATGCTTTCAATGGATTATAGGTCTAATAAAAGGTTATGGATTATACAAAAGCAAATGATAATGCTGAGTCGTCACTGTTCACATCTAGCGGCTTTGCGTAGTGCTCTAGTACAAAAAGGTGAGATTTTGGACATGAAACATTGCTGAGTCGTCACTGTTCAATCTAGTGGCTCAGCATTTTTGAGACTTGTATAAATTGTTGGATCAAGATGCAAGGACGTTATCATTCATGCCGCATCAGCGGTGACATATTTTTTGTAGGGCGCAGGTGATCATCACCGCACACTCGATCGATTCTGATCACATCACCTAATCATATAAGCATGCACCTCCGACCGAGTCAAAATAAAAAGTATACACCTGATGAAGTACTGTGTCACTGCAACTGATGTAATGGAAATAATATGGTAGAACTTGAAAGTAGCACAGAAATGCTGGTTTTTGGAGATCTGACTACTAAATCTTTGGTTGTTGACGCTCCTAATGACAAGATTAGCTTAATTACCTCTCTCTAGTTAGCTTAATTTCTGTGCTAGTTAGCATTTCTGCCCATATTACAAAGATTATATTCTTTTCCGTGCTAATTACAAAGAATATAATCTTTTCATTACAAAGCTTAATTACCAGAAAAATCAAAACGACTTATAATTTTGAACGGAGGAAGTAATAACCTATTTGAAGCTGGCTATTTTTTTAAAAAAAACCTGCCACGCGTCGTTAGGCTTGCATGGAACTGAAGCGGCATCACTTTGGAGCATATCTTCACAGCATCCCGTGAATTCAAAATTCATTTGGAGCATATCTTCACAGCATCCCGTGAATTCAAAATTCATTTGAGCATTTCTAAGAGCATCCACTAAAACAGATTAGCAAAACAGCAATACATCCCTCTCCTTGGAGAAGATGGGCATTCTGCACCGAACTTTCGATAAGAAGGTTCTGGAACAGTACATGGTGCACAATACATTAGCTGTGGAGTGTGCAGTTACCGAAAAGGAAAAGAAACCTGGAGAAATTAGACACGACATGGTGCATGACCTCATCAGATTACAAAAACAATTTGTTTCTCGGAAGGAGCCTGCCTGAATGGCACATGCCTGAATGGCACATGCCTGAATGGCACCTACCAGAAAGCCAGAAACGAACGAACATTTCAATATATACATACCAAGGACAATGAGAGCCACATATATATAACGCTGATATATTAAGAAACCAATGTTTATCTTCTTCTCAGCGGCTCCATTACTTATATTAAACTTGATGCTTCTTCTAAACAACGGGCCTTCCTTGCATAATAAACACTGGCTGAGCAGGGGGCCAAGGGCGGGAGGGGTGCATGAAGTGCTCTGACCCAGCCAGCACAAGCGAGGGGCTCGTGGAGGTGCGCCCGGGGCACGGGCACACCACGCGCCGGCGCGTCTGCAGCGGTAGCTGCCAGGCGGCGAGCTGCGGCGGCAGGCGGGCTTGCTTCTTTGAAATGGACGGTCACGGGAGGAGCCACTTGGCAGGCAGCCCGCGGCAAGCCCACGGATTCTTTTTTTATTTATTTCAAAAATGGTAGTAGATCAGACAGGCGTAGTCGGTAGTAGTAGTAGTTCGCATATAGGAGCATATATTTTTTGAAAAGAAAACATATACGAGCGAGTATATTATCAGCTGATAGACTTCTACCTACCTGGCTCCTGAATCCTGATTGAGAGTGAAAAACAAAGAAAATCTTTGTTTGGGCAGGCGGAACTTGCTTATTGTAACTGGCAGTACAGTCATCAGATTAATCTCTATGTAGCATTCATTGTGCATTGTGATGAATTTACAAGATATACGACTGATAACCGAGGTAACAATGAATTTTTGCAGCAGGGGTTACGCCTGAATCTGAGAGGATAATTGGCGGGTTCAAACTAAATTCTGCAATATATAACATGCTCTGATGCTCCTGGCATATAATGATACAGATAACTCAACTGCCAGCCAATATCTTCATTAAAAAAAAACTCATCCAACATTTCCATAAAAAAGAAAAATTCAGCCAACATTTCTGAACTCTACGTAAACTGATGCACAGCCACTATAGGCTATGGGGCAGGTACAGAGTCTCACAACGCTTGAACTACTTCAGCAATATTTTTTAACAAACCAACAGTATTTTCATCTCACAACAAATCAGCATAAGCATCAGCATAAACTAAATTTCAGGGAAACGAATGTAGTGGGACTACAAAACTAACTATATGCTAGAATTATGTTACTTGATCTCATAAAAATCTTCACTAGTAATTCCATATGAACTCCTAATTACACAATTAATTGAAACTAACTTGGACTTACAGAATGGGAGATGCCCCAAGTGTCTCGATCAAGGAAGGACCTCTGACCGCACCGCACGATGCAGCTGTGTTGTTATTGATGTTGAGGAGAATCAGCGTCCCTGTGGTGGTAGCGATACTTCATGGTTTTCGTTTTCAACCTGTTACCAACTCACCATGCCACCTCGATCGGCAGACTAACTGTCTTTAGCTAACGGGAAAACACCTTATATATGTAGCATAGGTTGGGACCGGGCATCGCTGGAAAGAGTCAAAATGTCGCCGTTAAGAGGTGAGTTAGTTTTAGTTACACGTGGTGGGTTCAAGACTCTTTTACTGCTTAAAAAAGGATTTTTTTTAAGCCTCGCTTAAAAAAGGATTTTAGGAGACAGGTTCTTAATTAACAACTCGGGGTTTGATAGAAATTCAGATTCTTCTAAAAAACGTTTTAGATCCAAATTTTCTTTGAGCGTTTTGCTGCTGAATAAGAAACACTTCGTGAAGCCGTTTGACTATCTCCATGGCCCGCAGGATTTTTAAAGCTAGAACTAAAATAAAGAGAAATCAAGAATTTGGTGTTCCTTGACTAGTACAAAAACGAGAATCAGTTCTACGTGATTCTCCCCGAAACGTTTCTCTTTCTTGTGTTTGACAACGATCCCAGTGAGAATCTGAAATATTTCTCGCAAAGACAACATCTCATCTATTTAGCATTAGGACACCCACATCTATTTAATCAGTTAATAGAGGGAAGCATTTTAAGATATCTGCTTTTGAAACTAGCTAGTAACATATTCAGGCATTCTAATTATGTCGTCTCTAAATACTGATTAACAAAGTCAGTCTTAAAAGGCCCATCTTTAAAATAGTTGCATCAAAACTGATTCACATTAAGTCAGATGAAGACGAACTTTATATGAAAATCATAGAGATCGAAGCAGTCTACAACTTTATAGTTCACAAAATTTTAATTTGAAACTATTTAGAGTAACAAAAATTCACTTTAATTTATCCAGTTTTAAATTTTAATTTAAAAATCTTTTAATGATCTAGAATGTTGACATAGCCTAGACCAAAATTTTAGCTCTCAATGTGATATAGATCTTTGTACCACACTAAGTTTTTTATTTAAAGTCTTTTAGAGCCCCAATTATATGTTTAAAGTTCTTAGCTCTTAAAATTCAAAACTCTAAAAATTTTAAAGAACCTCGAATGTTGACATAGTCAATACCAAACTTATAGTGGTTGATGAGATCTACATCTTTCTAGTTGACAGGATTTTTATTTAAAATCATTTAAAGTCTCAAATATTCATTTAAAGTTATTATATTTTGACAGATCAAATTTTCAAACGAGCACAGATAGTAATAATATTGGGGAGACATAGAGACTGTTTTATTCTAACTAAAAACTTCCATCTTACTTCTTACTGTTCTGCCGCAAGGAAACACAGTTCAACATCAAACGTTAGGTGCAAGCGTCCACAGCCTCCCGGGTCTCGGCCAGTGCGCTCCTCCTTACAGTCATCAGCATAACTTTTTAAGGGCGGTCGCACTACAAAACCAACTATGTACAGCACCCAAAGGTTCCTTCCTGCCAATGATTAGACTCGTGTAGTCGTTAGATCATCAGACGAGAAACAATTATCGTTTCCTAGTACGTTGCTTCACGTCAAACCGGTAGTCATCATCATCGAGGTCATCAATGTCATCTTCAATTTCGTCAAGAATAGATTGGTTAATCTTCTTTCTAGACACCCTCCTGTGCTTCTTGAGCTCAAGACGAGGCTCTGCTTGCTTCACCCCCATGACACCTGTTTTGTACCTGAATAAGATGGATGCACTTTATTATCCGGAACATATGACTCCTGAGATTTAGCATCCAAAAAGGTAGAACTTAGAAGCTCTAAGTATAAGAAACTAATCTCAAGAAAACAATGGAAAACTTCGTTTCTTTAGTCTAATACCATTCATATATGTGGTGTTAGTGAATTGTCACTATGACTCTGCATTATTATACAGTACTAAAGGCCAAGACATTTTCTGGAATGTATGTGCAATATATGCAAAAAAAAATGACTACATGGCCAAACTTTTTGTCAGGATCTCTTCTACAACTGGTTAACAAGAGTATTGTGCTACGTGCTGGGAAAATAACATCCCTCCATAAAATTCAACCATGGCAGCACTGTATAGCTCATTTGAATAGTCACCATTGTGACAGGCATCACATGCGCAGAATCATCATCATCATATGGTAAACACATTACAATTACCAAACAGTAGCTCACCTAAAAACTTTGGCAGATTTCATACACCAACATTCTAGTTTTCCTGGGTTCGCTTTATCAATCATGGAAGGAACAAATTAATACTTCCTAATGCTAGGTTTTTATTCACTTGATATGTTGTGTCAGAGCTGGTTATTTGTTTACCATAATTAAGTGTACTAGTACTGTTATACCAGTTTGTTAAGTAAAAGAAAGTTACATCTGTTACAAGTTACCAGAACATTTGCTTATGCAAGTAAAATTTCTAGGAAACTAAATTTCAACATCTACAAAGTTAACTATGTGACTGCGACTACAGGAGAGAATATTATACCATCTAGACTCTACCATACAAGATAATGCTCATAAGCTATGCCTTCGTAGCATACCTGACATCACCTTCTCTTTTTGTTCCAAATGTCCGTAGCTGGATTTCTTCTCTAATTTTGATCTCATCAAGCATCTGGAGATAGTATGGATACCTTTCCCACTCCCCTTTCACAACACATCCATGCTCACCCAGATGAACACAATCATTAAATAAGCATTTTGTGGGCTCGTTCTCTTTCAGCGCTTTTCTTATCTGGAGTATCAAATAATATTACTAGTAAGAAAATGATATAATAAACTGAAATACAGCCTTAACAGCGCCACGTAGTGAGCGCAGACACTACAAGTAAGAATTTAATAAACAGGACACGATAAAAAAAATAGTCAAAACGAACCTCAGGAAATGTTTCTGCAAGACTCTTTTTTGTCACTTTCATCAAACTAGGCTGGTTAAATCCAGGAGTATCAGCAAGGAAGCCTCCGCCAGCTATAGGAAGCAATGAGACATGCCGTGTTGTGTGCTTTCCTTTACCACTTTTCTTGGACACAGTTCCAACACGTTGTTCACCAAACCATTTACTATTCTGGTGAATCATAAGCACAAGAAAAATAAATCAGTATCCACATCAAGACAGATTCTAGATTTTACTACACTAAAGTTGTGAAGCTTTGCAAAAATGAAGTAGAAGATATCAAACAAGCGATATCCAGTTTGTAAGGTGCCCTGAGAAAGCGAAGAACATGTAACGGACTACAGTGCACGTCTTTGGTGAATCTTGTTCAACTAACCAGATCAACTTGCAGATACAGTACAGTACCAATCAATTCCCAAGTTAAAGTTAGTGCTTGGTTCCAAATCAGATGAACTAATTCATGTACTATTAAGCTAATAAGCCATTACCATGTACTAAACTATTAAGTTATGTGATGAACGAGGGCATTTTTTTATAGAAATGCTAACAAAACAAAACAAAGAAATTCTCAGTAAATTATAAATGCAAATTAAAGTTTCAGAAATGATAAAAAAAAATTAATCAGGAAAATGGAATAAATGATGAAATGACTATCACCTGTTCAACCAGTTTATGTATTGGATCTTCTTCTGATATGTCCTGGTTACCCCTCAGTGCATTGATCAGGCTGGACTTCCCAACGCCACTTGGACCAACAACTACAGTTGTTTGTCCTTCCAACATCTCTTCAAGAGCAGTAAATCCCGATTGCTTATCAACACTTAGAAACAGTGGATCATAGCCCCAACTCTTCAACCTATCTCTCCAGTATGCTATTGTCTGCAGTGCTAAAAAGCAAAGAATATCACTTGACCATATAACATAAACAGAACACCAAAGAGTGCATACTACAAATGCAATAACTACATATCTTACATTCAAATTTGAAGAACAGCAAAGTGAGCAATTGCAAACAGACATGCTATGTGTACAGGTTAGAATATCGATATCGGGCACACAAGCAAGGAGAACAAAAACATGAATTTATGAGTAGGGCAGCCCTTGTTTTGCTTTACGAGCCCTAGGTGAGCCCCAGATACAGGACACCATCATCGGCGATGGGGTTTTAAAATGATATATCTCCGGGTATGTATTATGTACCAAGTCTCTGACAGTAGACACTTAAGTAAAAGGGTGGTGTACTTGCATTTTGAAGTTTTTACCCATGACAGTCAACATTTAGCACGACTGCAAACAAGCTAGGTGACCTTTTGTGCATCTAAAGAAGCATGTCCCCAACCATATTTACAGTGCATAGGTGGAGCAACTGGATGAGTTATATGGAGCCCAACATTTGCACCATTAGTGTCATTATTGACTATTTGATTGACAAAGGTGCCAATCATAGCACTTTCGAGCAGGAATTAATGTTGGTTGATAGACATTTTTTCCTTAAGATGTAAAAAGGAATGCTGAATTCTGGCCATTGATACTGATAGTAATATTGGTGTGAATAACAGGTAAATCCTGATGGTAAACCATTTTTCCTGAGCAGCCAAAACAACTATACCTTAAATGCCCCCAATTATTGGGATTGAAATTGGTAGGCCATGGCACTGGCCCTTCCTATTCCATGAAAAAAATTTGGTTTGCCATATTTTTTTCTACAAAACCATTTTTTCCGGTTCCCACTTTGCTGAGTAGCTCACAGGCACAGCAAATTGTGGAATAAATTAGAGAATCCTTAACAGATAATGATGGAAATGCATGACCCGTTCTGACCCCCGCGTCGTTCTCCACAGGGTGACACGGTGGGCGACTCCCCGCCGTCGCCACCTCCCCCACCGGCGTGCTCCCCCGGCCGCCGCCGCCGCCGCTCCACGTCTTGCGACAGCGGCGGCCAGGTGTGGCGCCCAACAAAGCACCACACACCGGTTTCCCCTCCCCCTCTCCTCCTCCCCTCCCCTCCCCTCCCCTCCTCCTCTTCCCCCGACCTCGAGCCTGGGGCATGGCTAGCCGGCGGCGTGCTCGGAGCTTCAGATCCGGGACCCCTCGGCCTGGATCCGTCGCTCCCCGTCGCGGATCTGGTGGCGGGCGGCGGGCGGCCCTCCTCTGGGCACCGGGCATGCCTTCTGTTGGCGGTAGCCAGCCGGCTTACTATGGCTTCCTCTGCCACCCATGGCGCGCTGGTGGTGGCCGCGCTGCTCTCCCCGTCCTGCTCGTCCCCGTGCTTCCACCACCTCCGCACCGACCTGTTCCTGGCCATGGGCTTCCTACTCCGCATCCAGTCGGCGTGGAGTGCTGCCTCGTGTCGAGGCCCTGCTCGGCGGCTGGGGATGCGAGTCTGGTGACTCTAGTTCCTAGACCACGCCGAGCCATGGAGGCGCCCTTGGCACTGCGGCGTCTGCTGGGTGGCGCCATGGCTGCGGTTGGGTTGGCGCGCGCATTCGCGCCAAATCTAGCAGCATTCTGCCCGTGCAGCGGTGGCGGGTTGGTGGTCGGGGCCAAGGGACACCTCAGCGACCGTTGGCGAACAAGCACCTGGGTGAAAACCATGCCGCACTTGTCGCTTCGGGCCGGTGGCGGTGGTGCAGCTTGCATCATTCACCTTCCTGAAGGCGTCGCCGAAGGTTCAGTTCGTCCTGCGGTTCGTTGGGGTGGTTCTAGGGCGAAAGTCCTCCTTGTGCCACCTAGATGTTGTTGGCGTCTGTGGACGTCATGCCTCATTGGAGGCTTCATTGTTGGTCACCATCCGTCATAGCCGCTCCTTGCTTGTGCTGTGCCTACCGGCACTTCAGCTTTCTCCTCGCTTTGGTCCGTCCACCTTGGGTGTTGGTGTCGCCGCAGTCGTCGTCTTCTTCGCTTGGGCTCCGCCGTGCGCGTGATGCCCTGGCCCGCGGATGCTTTGCCGCGTTGGTCCTGGCGGATGCTTTGCCGCCGTTGTCGCTTGGGCTCCGCCATGCGCGTGATGCCCCCTGCCCGTGGAAGCTTTGCCGCATTGGCCCTGGCGGATGCTTTGCCGCCGTTGTCGCTTGGGCTCCGCCATGCGCGTGATGCCCCCTGCACGCGGAAGCTTTGCCGCGTTGGCCCTGGCGGATGCTTTGCCGCTGTTGTCGCTTGGGCTCCGCCGTGCGCATGATGCCCCCTACCCGCGGATACTTTGCCGCGTCGGCCCTGGCGGATACTTTGCCGCCGTGTTGTTTCTACTGGTGGATGCTTTGCCACCACTGCTTGACCCACCCCTTGTTGGCGACCCTTGCGCGGATGTGCTTTTTCTTTGGCAAGCATAGTTCGTTGGTTTGTAGAGGTGGGGGTCCACCCTACCCCTCTCATGTATTCTTGCTGTTGGTTTGTGTTGTTGGGATTCCGCCGGTAATCCTTGGATTACTTGTGAGTCCTTTCCTTGTATTCGTGTTCTGGCCTTTCTTATGACCTTTCTTCTTAATGAAATACGGGCAAAAGACCCGATCTAGAAAAAAGAATCCTTAACCAGAAACCACATTTCTTATAATCTTATCTCAGCTACCATGCACTGCAATCCAGCCAATCTTATTTACAGCTCATACAGAGATGAATAGCAATCGAGCAACCAAATGGAGTGGGCGGTGTTCACATTACCTGCTCGTCGACGAGCTCGACCTTGTTGAAGACGAGCACAAACGGGATCCCTGTGGACTCGGCCTCGACGAGGAACCGGGTGAGCGTGGCCGGCTCAGGCTTCGGCTGGTCGAGCGAGAAGAGCACGACGAGGCGGTCGACATTAGCGACGGGTGGGTCGGTCACCTCGGACCTCCGCTCGAAGACATCCTCGATCATCCCGCGGCGGTCGGTCCAGTCGACCGCCCCGACGAGGACGCGGTCACCGACGAGCACGCGGCGGCGGATCTTCTTGAGCAGCGCGCGGACGACGCAGAGCAGGTCGGAGCCGCGGTGGTGGTCCAGCCCCGGGGCCGCGGCGTCCACGATGACGCGCATGAAGTTGGCCTGCGAGGCAGCGACGAGACCCGTGGCCTGCGTGTGGAGCAGCTCCTCGGGAGGTGGGGGCGGGAGGGACGCCGCCACGGGGTGGAGGCGCGGGTGGGGCGAGGAGTGGTGGTGGCGGAGCGGGAGGGGAAGTGGGATGGGGCGATGGTGGAGAGGGAGTGGGAGTGGGAGGCGGAGGCGGAGGCGGAGGCGGGGCAGCGCAACGGCGGTGGAGGGGAGGAGCGGCATTTCGCCACGGCGGTGGAGGGCCTGGAGGGCAGTGGATAGACTGGTGCCCCCGCGGCACTGCGCGGTGTGCACACGGCTAGGGCTAGGAATGGCAATCTAACCGTCGGTTTCGTAGCCCACTAGGTTTGGGTGCACGTGTATCTAACTTAATTCACATCTGTCTGATAGGGGCCTCGATTAGATGCCTGAATCGGGGGTGGCAAAGTTTGCATAGTGCCATCCCTGAACACTGTAGCATTTTTGTATTTTTGTGGTAATAATTGTCTAAATCTTGATTAATTAGGCTTAAAATGTTCGTCTCGCAAAGTATAACAAAACTGTGCAATTAGTTTTTAATTTTATCTACATTTAGTACTCCATGCATATGCCGGCATTTTGATGTGATGGGGAATCTTCTTTTTGCATAGTGTAATTTGGGGGTGAATTTTGAAATCTAAACAAGGCCAGAAATAGAATGAAATTAGTTTAATTCTACTTCAATCTACTTTAACGTACGTATGTGAATTAGAACGAATACATACGCATCAAACAAGGTCGAACGTGGGTACGGACAGAAAATTCATCTACAGGTAAACAGGGATCAGGTAGTCATAGAGATGCGGGTAAGATGTGAGTATAAAATTTTACCCATGAATAGTCGACAAGTATCCGTAATTTAAAAATATATATGAATAAATATGTCACCTTTTCAATGCCTTAACCAAAACACGCCTCCTTAAACACGAAAACCTAGAGAGGCAAGCATAATCACAAAACCAAAAGCTCGTGGGATTCAAATAACTTCAAGCTAGGCACTAAAAGACGAAGTATTATTATTAAGAATAATCTAAATTTGGTTTTATATTTTTCTATAAGCTTAAAAAGATTCTAAGAATAATTGGGTTTTTATGTTTTTATTAGTTACACCAGTAGCGTGTCCGTGCTAACGCTACGGTTTTCATGAAAAAATGCATAGTTAGGACAGGATGAATGGAACAAAGAACAAAGGAAGCTATTGCCAAAAAAAATGCAATCTCGCCTGCCTTATCCCTTCAAAAATGACGTCATGTGATCTAAACCATCGTAGACAAAGATTCCTAAGAAAGTCATAGTGTAGCAAGACCAGTAGCAAAGAAAGCTTAAACATTAAGTCAAATGATTAGGAATCAGGCCACAACACCAACCATTCGAGTTGACTTTCAAGTTTACGAAGTAAATATTACCCAGAAAGTATATTGCAAGGTTGTGACAAATTCTAGTACATAGTGTAGTGAGCGCTACTTATCCAAGTTACATTACATAGTATACAGTTTTTTAAAACAAATAAAAAGGTGAAAAATAATAAACTCCTCCGCTTTGCTAGAATCAATCTTCCAAGCCATGATAGCACCATGAGCACTGACTGAGTACACAATGTGTCTCCCTGCCTCGAATTGTGCAAACCATGAAGTAGACAGTCAATAGAATTCAGTCCCAAGCCTTGAAAAAGAGGAAAAAGGAACGACATTCAGGAGAACGAGGCCAGCTCATCTCAATCTGCGAAAAGAAGCACACGCCGTTGGAAACCAACACTTCACTTCACAGCCATAGCTTGCACATCACGAACGCACCTGACACTGCAGGCCCTCGGAGTCGACGCGGAAGTCGCTGAAGGGCTCCCGCCATCGTTGTAGGCAGGGAAGCTAGCAAGCTCCTCCATTGTTTTCCATGCCACCGCGTCATTTTGGCCCTCGGTTGCGCTAATGACGCCCATGGGCTTGTTTTTCTTGCTTCCATTTGGCTTTCCCTCCATCAGCTAGTTGCTGCAACATGCAGAAAAAGTTAGGAACTTGAATCAATCTAAGAAATCTAGAAAACAAGTGTGCATAATGCAGGTTCGTGACAGTAGGAATTACTCCTCTTGAACCATATAAATACGCAAGCTTAGTTGATGGCAGACAAAATAAAAAAATCATTTATACACATCTTAAAATCAAAGAAGGGGACAGTTGATGGCCATATAAAAAAATAAACTATCATGAATCTATGAAAGCTGATTTCTCCGAAATTTTGGTGACTCCCCCATGACCATGAAGACGAGAAAAGGACAAGTGCAAAGATGATCATCCAGGTAGGCATTCGGTCATGAAACAACCATGCTTAGATTGCCGAATGTCAGACAAAGGTTTGCAAAACTTAGATTCTCTTGTCAAATATACATCATATTGTAAACTGAATTACCAGTGCTATATCTGACAAGAAAAGTGATAAGAGAACCTCACAATGCCTAAAGTTCATATAGATAAGCTGCTCCGCGATGCATATAGCCAAACCTCCAACCTTACTTAGCACAAGTTCAGTGTTTTGCTAATACGACAATGCACTGCATAAACTAATTGTACCTCAAAGAATGCTAGGAAAAATAAACTTCAAAATCACTTACATGAACCAAGAGATAAAACAAAGGGAGCCGCCGCTGCAGGGAGAACCATGTGGCTCAGTAATGGCATGGTAAAACAGAAAAATATAACAAAAATTCTAAGATGGGTTGGATTCAGAACTGTACACTCTAGTCATCATTCAAAATTGATGGGCACAATAGATGTGGTTTATCTTTTTTTTTGCTAGTTCTTTCTCACTTAAAGCCCCCAAACCGCCAGTTTAATAAGAGGAGAAATCTTCACAGTTTTGCCTGCATTCAGTTGTCTATTAGTTTATGTATCAGGTACAGAAAACAAGTGTTTGTTCTCAGAAACAAGAGAAAACATGAAGCATCTCTAAAAGTAAGTCCTTTAACTGCCCAAGCAATGTCCTAGTTCTTTAATCACTTTCATATCAATATTCAACCCAGGAAAGGGTTCAGCAAAAACATAATACCAGAAACGGCTGCTCGCACGTGTCTAACCACCAAACAAGAATGCAGCAGCTTGCTATTCATTCCCGTTGAACAGTTTGAGTGCTTGAATTACAGATGCCCTGTCAAAACCAGGCTCCACAAGTTAATTCATAGTTAGTGGTTTTCAAGTAGTTTGCAATTATCAAAAGATTACACGTGTGTGTAGCAGCAGCTATAGCAGCAGCAGTAGCAGCCGCAGGAGCCGCGGCAGGAGCAGCAGCAGCAGCAGCAGTAGTAGCAACAGCAGCAGCAGTAGCAGTAGCAGTAGTAGTAAGATACAATGGCAGACTGATTGGTGAATTCAACTTACAAACTGAATATGTGAATAACCAGAACAATGTACGAAACTTAAAGAATGCTATCTAACATTCTAGGCTTCTGAAGAACTACAGCTAGAAGAAACTATAAACAGGTGGCTGATAATAATCCACTGACCTTGTAAGAAGGGCACTGAAAC
Organism: Saccharum spontaneum; assembly: GCA_022457205.1. Taxonomy (NCBI): domain Eukaryota; kingdom Viridiplantae; phylum Streptophyta; class Magnoliopsida; order Poales; family Poaceae; genus Saccharum; species Saccharum spontaneum. The sequence goes on along the minus strand of CM039600.1, from coordinate 22,001,158 downwards.
CTCACCACCTTCCACTCTGAGAACATTGTCCTTTAGGTCAATCATGCACTGTATAGAACCATGAAAAGCATGAGCAACAATCATGCCAGATGCATGACCTGGTCCAAAAATTACCCTTTACCTGATGTTTTCACAGCATTTCAAGCCCGAAAAGGAATTCCATATTGGGGGCGTCCAATACGGTGAAAGAACAAGGATAGAAGAGATGCCCAATCTGTCAAATATGGGCTGTTAGTCAATGCATATTGAACTAATTTGTATGATAATGTATCAAGAATTTCATAAGCATCTAAGCTAAAGTATATTTATCCCAAGGAGTTTTCACATGGTTTACACAAAATATGGGAGTTTGTCTTTCTTCATCAGCCATCTCAATAAGAAAAATAATTCTTCTCATGAGACTAATTTGGTAACAACACTCCTCAAATGAATTAGCTTTCAGAGATCTCATCATCCAATCACGTAGCTTAGCTTTCAGGGAAGGGGGGGTCTGAATACCTGTTACTTCCAGTCGGCATAGCCACGGTGCATGCGGGCTGCGGACCAGCATCGGGGCAGGCAGCCAGTCGGGGTGGCGTCGCATCCGCACGGCCCAGGCGGGACACGCGTGGGATGGACTCGCCCTTGAACGGCGAAGTGGCCCCATTCATGGAGTCGTTCCTCTTGTGCCCCACCACGCTCCTTCCTTCTCCTCCACCTCCCTACAACGAGAGGCCATCCAAGAAGCCGGCGTGCAAGGCCACGGTGGCGGCGCCCGCCCCTTCAGCAATTCATGCGCTGAGGCTGCGGCGGCGGCACCCCCATGGTCTCCATCTGCGGTGGGGGTGGTGGGGTGGGCTGGGGTGCTCCTTCATGCGCGCCTCCTCACGAGATCGGATCTAGGAGGTGGCGGCTAGGGTTACAGGTGAGGGCACGGGGAGTGGCCACGGGCAGGAGGGGAGGTGTCGGGTTGGGGCGAGCGTGGGTGCGAGGGTCGGGCGAGTGCATTTTTCGGGGGAAAAAACAAGCTGCGAGAGGGATCGAACCCTGGCGGCGTTTGAAGCCCGCGTGCGTATGAAGCCCACGTGCGTGGGACGGAGGGTGGGGGTGAGAAGCTTGGCTTCTCACATCGAACGGTGGCCATTGGATTTGGTTCAGATGTGTTATTGGCCTTTGATTTTAATGAAGATGAATTTTTGTGTGCATTTTTCTAGGTGCACAATGGTTTGAGCATCTCAGTAGGGGACGTTTGTTTGGGAGACCCAGTATAGTTTCGATTGGTGCATTATAGTAGAGATGTTTTCGCAGCATTTCAAGCCCGAAAAGGAATTCCATATTGGGAGCGTCCAATACGGTGAAAGAACAAGGATAGAAGAGATGCCCAATCTGTCAAATATGGGCTGTTAGTCAATGCATATTGAACTAATTTGTATGATAATGTATCAAGAATTTCATAAGCATCTAAGCTAAAGTATATTTATCCCAAGGAGTTTTCACATGGTTTACACAAAATATGGGAGTTTGTCTTTCTTCATCAGCCATCTCAATAAGAAAAATAATTCTTCTCATGAGACTAATTTGGTAACAACACTCCTCAAATGAATTAGCTTTCAGAGATCTCATCATCCAATCACGTAGCTTAGCTTTCAGGGAAGGGGGTCTGAATACCTGTTACTTCCAGTCGGCATAGCCACGGTGCATGCGGGCTGCGAACCAGCATCGGGGCAGGCAGCCAGTCGGGGTGGCGTCGCATCCGCACGGCCCAGGCGGGACACGCGTGGGATGGACTCGCCCTTGAACGGCGTAGTGGCCCCATTCATGGAGTCGTTCCTCTTGTGCCCCACCACGCTCCTTCCTTCTCCTCCACCTCCCTACAGCGAGAGGCCATCAGAAGCCGGCGTGCAAGGCCACGGCGGCGGCGCCCGCCCCTTCAGCAATTCATGCGCTGAGGCTGCGGCGGCGGCACCTGTTGACGGTCCTTAAGTACCAAATATAGTTATCAAATAAATAAAGAAAAGAATCCAAATGCAACCAACACCTAGACTTAGGGTTTTATCTGACAGAATTCCACGAGTTTTGGTGTTTGTCTGTTTCTGTAGGGGGTTATCAGAAAATACGGAGGAAAGGCCCACACGTCGGGTTTACATAGAGATAATAATGTGTTCACCGATTTTCTATCATCTAGAAGACTCCAGAAGCCACGAGATCGAACGGGAGGCCGAACGGGCCCGGAGGCAGGGCGCCCGCCCTGCTCCCTAGGGCGCCCGCCCTGGCCTGAGAGCCAATCAGGCTCCGTCTCGCGGATTATGCTCCACCGACCTAAGGGATCAAGGAAAACCGTGCGATTAATGTCGGTTTGATCCGACGGCCCACGTTCACTTGAGGGGGCTATATAAGCAGGACCCCTGGCCCCTGGAGGAGGCACTCCCTCATTCTCAATTCTTCAAACCCTAATCTCAGGAGGAGAGTCTCTGATCAAGCCCTAGAGCCACCACATCAACTAGATCTCTAGTATAGCATAGCTACATAGGATTAGAACTAGAAGGAGTCAATCTTCGATTGGTTTTCGGATCTGTCAAGAGGATTCTTGGTAATTCCTTTACTGTTCTTCATTGTTCATCTTTGTTCTTCAATATTATGAATACAACTTTGTTCTATTTCAATATATTGATTATGACTATGCTCTACTTGTTTATGTTTGCGATTATATTGTTCTTAGTTTATCGTAGTTATACGCTTGGCTTAGTTAGATTGGAATTATATACATGTTTAGGATCGTATAGCGTTTATCCATCGGATCCATGGGTAAATGATAAATATTGTGTAGGCGTGGTGCTTAGACCATATTTATCTGCGATTGCACCTTATATGCCGGATCGTGGGGTGGTCCGCGATGGTGACAGCTTCGTTGGTTCTTATATAGTCCCCCTCCCGTGTGTAAGGCAGGCAGAGCAACATTATTACGGGGGAGTGATTGCTATGTTTCTCATCTTCCTTGATAATATCACTATGCATGGGCGTAGTCCTTTCTCGCAATGATTGCCAAGTGTACTTGCACTAACTATGATATGCTAGACTTTATAGTTAAGAATAACTTAGGAAATATCCTTGTAGTTCGTCCTAATACCATGCTAATGACTTGCTAGAATATCTGTTGAGGTGCTTATCATTATTATATGTGGCTAGCTGATCAGATTAATTATCTTTGTCACCATTCATACTTTATCTATATTTTATGTGACACTTACCCCTGTATGCAAGAGATAGATGAATGCTCTCACTTATACATGCAATGATTGATACTCATTCCTATATTCCATTCCATAATCAACATTGATGTTAGTAATCCCTTCCCAGTGGTAAAAATATAAATAACGATACCTGGAATACTTCCCGGTTAAAATGCTACATCGGTATTAATCTGTGCGCTTGCAGATCTTATTTATTATTTATTTAGAAGAGCAGTTGCATATTTCAATACCGCGTCTCTCATGTCATGCTGGGGATGACAACTTGGCTTAAGTGGCATGAGGGATAGGTTCGGCATTTTTGGCGCCGTTATCAGAATTAGAAAACTAAGTCTACTTTTGGTAATGACGTTAAGAATGCCCAACAAGCATTTTTGGCGCCGTTGCCGGGGAAGGTTGATTTACTAACAAGGAATGAATACGGAATTTGAGTCATCATTCGCATCATTAAGTGATTGAGATCATCAATTCTCCCATACAGATTTACCCCTGTATTTTTCCATTCTTATTGTTTTGCAGGGTGATGTATGAATAAAGGACATCTTCTAGAAAATTTTGTTGACAACCCCGAAGCATTAATCAGAGAGGCAAGAGCCAAGCTTAAGAAGTCAACACTTCGACGCAACACTTCATCCAATCCAGAAGACCGCCGAAGTTTCATCCGGAATTTGTCAACAGAGTTCGCAGCCATGGCGAACAAGACGATCCGCGAGTTCTCAGCTCCCACTACGGACAACATCCGCACTGGAGCTGCCGCGGCCATCAACAAGAACTTTGAGCTCAAGCCAGGGCTCATCAACATGGTACAAGCCAACCAGTTTTGTGGGAAGCCGCACGAAGATGCAAGTGCTCATCTCCAACACTTCCTGGAGATTTGTAGCACATTCACTTTATTAGATGTTCCCAGAGACGTCATACTACTTCGCCTTTTCCCATTCTCACTATTAGGGAGAGCGAAGCAGTGGTTCTACGCGACGAAGGATAAGAACACTACGTGGGCACTCTGCTCTACGAACTTTCTGGCTAAGTTCTTTCCCATGGGCAAGACCAATGCTCTCCGTGGGAAGATTACAAGTTTTCAGCAACAACATGATGAATCCGTTCTAGAAGCATGGGAGCGCTTTCAAGATTACATCCTAGAATGTCCCCATCATGGAATGGAAAGCTGGCTACTTATGCAGACTTTCTATCATGGGCTCATCACTAGTGCTCGTGAGACCATGGATGCTGCAGCTGGAGGCGCATTTCTATCAATCACCATACCACAAGCTACAGCCCTTGTGGAGAAGATGGCGTCCAACCAAGGTTGGAACGAAGAGAGGACTCAAACACGCAAGAAGGGTGGAGGTATGCACCAGCTCAAGGAGGTAGACATGCTGTCTGCAAAGCTAGACCTACTCATGAAAAAGCTCGATGACAAAGCTGGAGACAAAAGAGAAGTCATGAACGTCTACGACTCTCACATGACTTGTGAGGAATGTGGAGATACTGGACACTCAGGCAATCACTGCCCTGAGATGCTTGAGGATGCAAGGTACATCAACAACAACAACAACTACAACCGTCCTCAACAAAATCAAGGTTGGAATCAACAGAGGCCTAACTACTCAGGTAACTACTCAGGTAATTATCAAGGTAATAACTCTTACAACAACAATAATAATTTTCCACCCCTGAGAGAGTTAGTGTCTAATCAAGGAAAGCTAATGGATAACTTGTCTAAGAAATTGGCATCCAATGATAAAATACTAGAAAACATAAATAATAGAATGGATAATTTCTCTACTGCCATCAAAAACCAAATTAGCTTTAATAAAATGATTGAATCTCAGTTAAATCAAATAGCTGCTGTTGTTCCTGCTACTAACCCCGGTATACCATCATAAACGGAAGGATTAGAATCTGCAAATCTTGTAGACATGTTTGATGCAGGTAACTATTGGAGTAATCCCACTGTCGGAGTACATAATGACCTTCTGCCAGTCAAGAGAGGCGATCCAGGACGCCCCGTTATCCCGATCTCCATCGGCATGGTGGACTTCCCAGAAGCACTCTGTGACTTTGGCTCCAGCGTCAACATTATGCCCAGGGTACTCTATGAAAAAATCTTTACATATCCTTTATCAGAAACAACTATGTGTTTGCAGCTTGCAGATCGGACACTAAGCTTTCCTAAAGGAATATTAAAGAACATGTGTGTCCGAGTTGGTACTTCGTATGCTCCAGCTGACTTCGTGGTGATAGAGACCGGGTCCGATGAGAGGTCACCAGTTATTCAGGGAAGGCCATTCCTGAACACCTCGGGAGCTGTCATCTACGCCAGCGCTGCGAAGATCAACTTCAACATCAAGGGGAGGAAGGAGACGTTTTCCTTCAAGAACAAGATTACACAAATCCCAGAGCAACCCCAATATGAACCAAGGAAGAGGACCAACAGGAGGAACAAGCAGAACAAGAACAACCAAGGATGGACCGAATCAGCTAAGATGGTCACTGCAGTTCAAGGAGGTCAAGATGGTCGACTCAAGTCGCCCTTCCTGAACAAGAAGGACGACCCAGGTATGCCAAGCATTGAGTGCTCAATCAATGGATACTCCTTTCAGAAGGCGCTCTGCGACACTGGATCAGGCGTCAACATAATGGCCACAGTCACCTATCAGCTCTTGTACGGAACCATACCCTTAAAACCAACATACACTCAGCTCCAGATGGCAGATCAGACATCCCGAAAGGTCAAAGGTATAGTAACCGATGTCCCTGTTAAAATTAACGATCATTTTGTCCATACAGACTTTCAGGTCATTGACATGGGAGACGATGAGTACGATCCACCCATCATCCTAGGAAGACCATTCCTAGGCACCGTCAAAGCAATCATCTACATTGGAACCGGAGAAGTCCATATGCATTTCCCCTCTGAGAAGGTACGCCGCTACTTTAATGACCCTAACTATATAGTTGAAGATTCTAAGCAGGTCAGGACAAGAAGAAGGCGACGTAACCGTAACCAAAGGAGGCAAATCATCAAGGACGTATGGGCAGACTATGAAGGAGATGTCATAAGGCCCGAGGATACACAACAGGAGACCGAAGCACCAAGTCGGGTATGGAAAGCGAAGACAGTTACACAAGAAGAGGAGGCGCTGCCGGAACCACCATCTACGCCACCCAAATCTCAGGACAACTAAGAAGAAAAGAAGTCCTGTTCGGAGGACTTAAAAACACCGAACGCCGTGCCAAGAGGTAAACTTGGTAGTTATCATTTTCCCTTTAATTATTGCTCAGTTAATCATGTTCATTCTGTCTAAAAAAATGTTGAAAATAGTAAGCCCCATGTGAGTATGCGAGTGGCATAAAACCCATAAGTACATTCACTGTGGTGGCATAAAAAAAATAATATATTTTTTCTGTTCTATAAAAATGAAAATAAAAATAGAGAGTGACATTTATCAAGGAAGCTCAAACATGATAAAGGCTAGATATTTATGCTAACGCTTAATCAAGTTCCACGAAGCTTTGTTGTCTATTTGAGCTCCACAGAATTCAGGAAGACTAGCAGACGGAGGATATCCTAATCGTTGTCAGGGTGCTGCCGACATTCAAATACACCTCTGCACCTGCTAGCTACATCAGAAGAAATTACGTCAGGATCCAGCTTGGGGGAGAGCACCCCCATTTATCCCGATAAGTATTTTTATCTACATTTATACCTATGCTTTATTAAAATAAAAAGATGCATAATCATGAAAACCCAAATAAATATTTTGTGTTTATATATATTTGCTTAGTTTAATAAATAAATAAAGTAGCTATGCTAAACTGAATCTTGAAAATAAAACTCTAGCATGGATATGATGAATAGTTGCTCTGCCTAATTTTCAAATTTGTTCTCTCTCTAGTTTAGACATAACTGTTATAATTTAAAACGGGCTCTAAACCTGAACTAGTGGGAAGAGAACTTGATCTGAAGTCTAAGTTGTTAACGGATATGATATGGGAATATTGAGCTGCTGTTTATCTGTTCCTAGAGATGCTAGAATTCTGAAGAATTTTATCTTTGAAAATCTTTAAAATGTTGCATGATGAGTTCCTGTATGATGAGAGTTTAAATTCCTACCACAGCCATATATACATGCTTGTTAGATTAAGAGCCGCACTTTTACTACTTACTGCTTATGGGCATTGAGTGTGGTCGAGCTGTGTAGACCCTTAGGAACTTGTCATGTGGTTAAAATCAAGATTCACTTGCACGTTCACTCATACATGCTGCTTCTACTCTGGAAGTACGCATCCACATATATCCACTCATTTCCATCTCTAGATTCACCCAAAATTATTCTACTCCTGACCCGGGAGAGAATAGCCAAAAACATTATCCCATTCCTGTTATTCCCTGTGAAGTTAATGCTCAAGTCATTTCTACTACCACTTGCTATATTTTCAAAAGAGGGAGATTGCTCTAAAAAAATATAAAAACGAGGAAATAAAAAGGAGCAAGTGCTCGGAACCTCGAAGAAAGAAAAAGTGAGACGAGAGGTAAAAATGGACAAGTGTCTGACAGTAGAATTAGGGGTACAAGATACCCACCTGAGAGGAAAAAAAATAGAGCATCTCATTCCCCTCAAAAGTTTTAAAAAGCAAGAAAGGTATGTATTCCCTCAAAAAGAGCATTAGACTTTTGTTATCACCATCATCACCATACACCACTCATTCACCACACATGCACATCTTGATTTGACTTATTGACTTGTTTCTCTGGATCCATGGTTTGACTATGCAATAAATGTTCTATGAGTATGTATACTGTATCTCCCACCTATGAGCTCCAGATATCAAAGCCTTATTAGAGTAGGGTGAGAGAGAAGGCAATGTCACTACGCCTTACACCATAAATACCACATACTTTGAGAGAGAAGGCATATACCATTACTGCCTTGGTAAGGATCCAGAAATACCACAAAAGAGAGACCCGAGAAAGTCATACAAGGAATCTCTGAGTTTTATTTGAAAAATTTGCAAAAACTCTAGAGCTATAGCTGATCAAGAATAAGAGACATGGCGTTTGACTAGACCGTTCTATCTTTTAACCACTCAAGATGCAGGTGACGGTTGCAAGCCCCATGGTGAAAGGTAAAATGAGTAAGTTTTAAGTCTTGACAGTTTACTCTAACTCAGGGATGAGACCTTATTTGAAAGCATATGTACCGTCAACGTTCAAAGGCGTTGCGTCAACTTCTAATCCATAATGAGTCTATCCTTGCTCAGGGACGAGCAAGAGGTAAGCTTGGGGGAGTTTGTTGACGGTCCTTAAGTACCAAATATAGTTATCAAATAAATAAAGAAAAGGATCCAAATGCAACCAACACCTAGACTTAGGGTTTTATCTGACAGAATTCCACGAGTTTTGGTGTTTGTCTGTTTCTGCAGGGGGTTATCAGAAAATACGGAGGAAAGGCCCACACGTCGGGTTTACATAGAGATAATAACGTGTTCATCGATTTTCTATCATCTAGAAGACTCCAGAAGCCACGAGATCGAACGGGAGGCCGAACGGACCCGGAGGCAGGGCGCCCGCCCTGCTCCCTAGGGCGCCCGCCCTGCTCCCTAGGGCGCCCGCCCTGGCCTGAGACCCAATCAGGCTCCGTCTCGCGGATTATGCTCCACCGACCTAAGGGATCAAGGAAAACCGTGCGATTAATGTCGGTTTGATCCGACAGCCCATGTTCACTTGAGGGGGCTATATAAGCAGGACCCCTGGTCCCTGGAGGAGGCACTCCCTCATTCTCAATTCTTCAAACCCTAATCTCAGGAGGAGAGTCTCTGATCAAGCCCTAGAGCCACCACATCAACTAGATCTCTAGTATAGCATAGCTACATAGGATTAGAACTAGAAGGAGTCAATCTTCGATTGGTTTTCGGATCTGTCAAAAGGATTCTTGGTAATTCCTTTACTGTTCTTCATTGTTCATCTTTGTTCTTCAATATTATGAATACAACTTTGTTCTATTTCAATATATTGATTATGACTATGCTCTACTTGTTTATGTTTGCGATTATATTGTTCTTAGTTTATCGTAGTTATACGCTTGGCTTAGTTAGATTGGAATTATATACATGTTTAGGATCGTATAGCATTTATCCATCGGATCCATGGGTAAATGATAAATATTGTGTAGGCGTGGTGCTTAGACCATATTTATCTGCGATTGCACCTTATATGCCGGATCGTGGGGTGGTCCGCGATGGTGACAGCTTCGTTGGTTCTTATATAGTCCCCCTCCCGTGTGTAAGGCAGGCAGAGCAACATTATTACGGGGGAGTGATTGCTATGTTTCTCATCTTCCTTGATAATATCACTATGCATGGGCGTAGTCCTTTCTCGCAATGATTGCCAAGTGTACTTGCACTAACTATGATATGCTAGACTTTATAGTTAAGAATAACTTAGGAAATATCCTTGTAGTTCGTCCTAATACCATGCTAATGACTTGCTAGAATATCTGTTGAGGTGCTTATCATTATTATATGTGGCTAGCTGATCAGATTAATTATCTTTGTCACCATTCATACTTTATCTATATTTTATGTGACACTTACCCCTGTATGCAAGAGATAGATGAATGCTCTCACTTATACATGCAATGATTGATACTCATTCCTATATTCCATTCCATAATCAACATTGATGTTAGTAATCCCTTCCCAGTGGTAAAAATATAAATAACGATACCTGGAATACTTCCCGGTTAAAATGCTACATCGGTATTAATCTGTGCGCTTGCAGATCTTATTTATTATTTATTTAGAAGAGCAGTTGCATATTTCAATACCGCGTCTCTCATGTCATGCTGGGGATGACAACTTGGCTTAAGTGGCATGAGGGATAGGTTCGGCATTTTTGGCGCCGTTATCAGAATTAGAAAACTAAGTCTACTTTTGGTAATGACGTTAAGAATGCCCAACAAGCATTTTTGGCGCCGTTGCCGGGGAAGGTTGATTTACTAACAAGGAATGAATACGGAATTTGAGTCATCATTCGCATCATTAAGTGATTGAGATCATCAATTCTCCCATACAGATTTACCCCTGTATTTTTTCATTCTTATTGTTTTGCAGGGTGATGTATGAATAAAGGACATCTTCCAGAAAATTTTGTTGACAACCCCGAAGCATTAATCAGAGAGGCAAGAGCCAAGCTTAAGAAGTCAACACTTCGACGCAACACTTCATCGAATCCAGAAGACCGCCGAAGTTTCATCCGGAATTTGTCAACAGAGTTCGCAGCCATGGCGAACAAGACGATCCGCGAGTTCTCAGCTCCCACTACGGACAACATCCGCACTGGAGCTGCCGCGGCCATCAACAAGAACTTTGAGCTCAAGCCAGGGCTCATCAACATGGTACAAGCCAACCAGTTTTGTGGGAAGCCGCACGAAGATGCAAGTGCTCATCTCCAACACTTCCTGGAGATTTGCAGCACATTCACTTTATTAGATGTTCCCAGAGACGTCATACTACTTCGCCTTTTCCCATTCTCACTATTGGGGAGAGCGAAGCAGTGGTTCTACGCGACGAAGGATAAGAACACTACGTGGGCACTCTGCTCTATGAACTTTCTGGCTAAGTTCTTTCCCATGGGCAAGACCAATGCTCTCCGTGGGAAGATTACAAGTTTTCAGCAACAACATGATGAATCTGTTCTAGAAGCATGGGAGCGCTTTCAAGATTACATCCTAGAATGTCCCCATCATGGAATGGAAAGCTGGCTACTTATGCAGACTTTCTATCATGGGCTCATCACTAGTGCTCGACCATGGATGCTGCAGCTGGAGACGCATTTCTATCACTCACCATACCACAAGCTACAGCCCTTGTGGAGAAGATGGCGTCCAACCAAGGTTGGAACGAAGAGAGGACTCAAACACGCAAGAAGGGTGGAGGTATGCACCAGCTCAAGGAGGTAGACATGCTGTCTGCAAAGCTAGACCTACTCATGAAAAAGCTCGATGACAAAGCTGGAGACAAAAGAGAAGTCATGAACGTCTACGACTCTCACATGACTTGTGAGGAATGTGGAGATACTGGACACTCAGGCAATCACTGCCCTGAGATGCTTGAGGATGCAAGGTACATCAACAACAACAACAACTACAACCGTCCTCAACAAAATCAAGGTTGGAATCAACAGAGGCCTAACTACTCAGGTAACTACTCAGGTAATTATCAAGGTAATAACTCTTACAACAACAATAATAATTTTCCACCCCTGAGAGAGTTAGTGTCTAATCAAGGAAAGCTAATGGATAACTTGTCTAAGAAATTGGCATCCAATGATAAAATACTAGAAAACATAAATAATAGAATGGATAATTTCTCCACTGCCATCAAAAACCAAATTAGCTTTAATAAAATGATTGAATCTCAGTTAAATCAAATAGCTGCTGCTGTTCCTGCTACTAACCCCGGTATACCATCATAACCGGAAGGATTAGAATCTGCAAATCTTGTAGACATGTTTGATGCAGGTAACTATTGGAGTAATCCCGCTGTCGGAGTACATAATGACCTTCTGCCAGTCAAGAGAGGCGATCCAGGACGCCCCGTCATCCCGATCTCCATCGGCATGGTGGACTTCTCAGAAGCACTCTGCGACTTTGGCTCCAGCGTCAACATTATGCCCAGGGTACTCTATGAAAAAATCTTTACATATCCTTTATCAGAAACAACTATGTGTTTGCAGCTTGCAGATCGGACACTAAGCTTTCCTAAAGGAATATTAAAGAACATGTGTGTCCGAGTTGGTACCTCGTATGCTCCAGCTGACTTCGTGGTGATAGAGACCGGGTCCGATGAGAGGTCACCAGTTATTCTGGGAAGGCCATTCCTGAACACCTCGGGAGCTGTCATCTACGCCAGCGCTGCGAAGATCAACTTCAACATCAAGGGGAGGAAGGAGACGTTTTCCTTCAAGAACAAGATTACACAAATCCCAGAGCAACCCCAACATGAACCAAGGAAAAGGACCAACAGGAGGAACAAGCAGAACAAGAACAACCAAGGATGGACCGAATCAGCTAAGATGGTCACTGCAGTTCAAGGAGGTCAAGATGGTCGACTCAAGTCGCCCTTCCTGAACAAGAAGGACGACCCAGGTATGCTAAGCATTGAGTGCTCAATCAATGGATACTCCTTTCAGAAGGCGCTCTGCGACACTGGATCAGGCGTCAACATAATGGCCATAGTCACCTATCAGCTCTTGTACGGAACCATGCCCTTAAAACCAACATACACACAGCTCCAGATGGCAGATCAGACATCCCGAAAGGTCAAAGGTATAGTAACCGATGTCCCTGTTAAAATTAACGATCATTTTGTCCATACAGACTTTCAGGTCATTGACATGGGAGACGACGAGTACGATCCACCCATCATCCTAGGAAGACCATTCCTAGGCACCGTCAAAGCAATCATCTACATTGGAACCGGAGAAGTCCATATGCATTTCCCCTCTGAGAAGGTACGCCGCTACTTTAATGACCCTAACTATATAGTTGAAGATTCTAAGCAGGTCAGGACAAGAAGAAGGCGACGTAACCGTAACCAAAGGAGGCAAATCATCAAGGACGTATGGGCAGACTATGAAGGAGATGTCATAAGGCCCGAGGATACACAACAGGAGACCGAAGCACCAAGTCGGGTATGGAAAGCGAAGACAGTTACACAAGAAGAGGAGGCGCTGCCGGAACCACCATCTACGCCACCCAAATCCCAGGACAACTAAAAAGAAAAGAAGTCCTGTTCGGAGGACTTAAAAACACCGAACGCCGTGCCAAGAGGTAAACTTGGTAGTTATCATTTTCCCTTTAATTATTGCTCAGTTAATCATGTTCATTCTATCTAAAAAAATATTGAAAATAGTAAGCCCCATGTGAGTATGCGAGTGGCATAAAACCCATAAGTACATTCACTGTGGTGGCATAAAAAAAATAATATATTTTTTCTGTTCTATAAAAATGAAAATAAAAATAGAGAGTGACATTTATCAAGGAAGCTCAAACATGATAAAGGCTAGATATTTATGCTAACGCTTAATCAAGTTCCACGAAGCTTGTTGTCTATTGAGCTCCACAGAATTCAGGAAGACTAGCAGACGGAGGATATCCTAATCGTTGTCAGGGTGCTGCCGACATTCAAATACACCTCTGCACCTGCTAGCTACATCAGAAGAAATTACGTCAGGATCCAGCTTGGGGGAGAGCACCCCATTTATCCCGATAAGTATTTTTATCTACATTTTACCTATGCTTTATTAAAATAAAAAGATGCATAATCATGAAAACCCAAATAAATATTTTGTGTTTATATATATTTGCTTAGTTTAATAAATAATAAGTAGCTATGCTAAACTGAATCTTGAAAATAAAACTCTAGCATAGATATGATGAATAGTTGCTCTGCCTAATTTTCAAATTTGTTCTCTCTCTAGTTTAGACATAACTGTTATAATTTAAAACGGGCTCTAAACCTGAACTAGTGGGAAGAGAACTTGATCTGAAGTCTAAGTTGTTAACGGATATGATATGGGAATATTGAGCTGCTGTTTATCTGTTCCTAGAGATGCTAGAATTCTGGAGAATTTTATCTTTGAAAATCTTTAAAATGTTGCATGATGAGTTCCTGTATGATGAGAGTTTAAATTCCTACCACAGCCATATATACATGCTTGTTAGATTAAGAGCCGCACTTTTACTACTTACTGCTTATGGGCATTGAGTGTGGTCGAGCTGTGTAGACCCTTAGGAACTTGTCATGTGGTTAAAATCAAGATTCACTTGCACGTTCACTCATACATGCTGCTTCTACTCTGGAAGTACGCATCCACATATATCCACTCATTTCCATCTCTAGATTCACCCAAAATTATTCTACTCCTGACCCGGGAGAGAATAGCCAAAAACATTATCCCATTCCTGTTATTCCCTGTGAAGTTAATGCTCAAGTCATTTCTACTACCACTTGCTATATTTTCAAAAGAGGGAGATTGCTCTAAAAAATATATAAAAACGAGGAAATAAAAAGGAGCAAGTGCTCGGAACCTCGAAGAAAGAAAAAGTGAGACGAGAGGTAAAAATGGACAAGTGTCTGACAGTAGAATTAGGGGTACAAGATACCCACCTGAGAGAAAAAAAATAGAGCATCTCATTCCCCTCAAAAGTTTTAAAAAGCAAGAAAGGTATGTATTCCCTCAAAAAGAGCATTAGACTTTTGTTATCACCATCATCACCATACACCACTCATTCACCACACATGCACATCTTGATTTGACTTATTGACTTGTTTCTCTGGATCCATGGTTTGACTATGCAATAAATGTTCTATGAGTATGTATACTGTATCTCCCACCTATGAGCTCCAGATATCAAAGCCTTATTAGAGTAGGGTGAGAGAGAAGGCAATGTCACTACGCCTTACACCATAAATACCACATACTTTGAGAGAGAAGGCATATATCATTACTGCCTTGGTAAGGATCCAGAAATACCACAAAAGAGAGACCCGAGAAAGTCATACAAGGAATCTCTGAGTTTTATTTGAAAAATTTGCAAAAACTCCAGAGCTATAGCTGATCAAGAATAAGAGACATGGCGTTTGACTAGACCGTTCTATCTTTTAACCACTCAAGATGCAGGTGACGGTTGCAAGCCCCATGGTGAAAGGTAAAATGAGTAAGTTTTAAGTCTTGACAGTTTACTCTAACTCAGGGATGAGACCTTATTTGAAAGCATATGTACCGTCAACGTTCAAAGGCGTTGCGTCAACTTCTAATTCATAATGAGTCTATCCTTGCTCAGGGACGAGCAAGAGGTAAGCTTGGAGGAGTTTGTTGACGGTCCTTAAGTACCAAATATAGTTATCAAATAAATAAAGAAAAGGATCCAAATGCAACCAACACCTAGACTTAGGGTTTTATCTGACAGAATTCCACGAGTTTTGGTGTTTGTCTGTTTCTGCAGGGGGTTATCAGAAAATACGGAGGAAAGGCCCACACGTCGGGTTTACATAGAGATAATAACGTGTTCACCGATTTTCTATCATCTAGAAGACTCCAGAAGCCACGAGATCGAACGGGAGGCCGAACGGGCCCGGAGGCAGGGCGCCCGCCCTGCTCCCTAGGGCGCCTGCCCTAGCCTGAGAGCCAATCAGGCTCCGTCTCGCGGATTATGCTCCACCGACCTAAGGGATCAAGGAAAACCGTGCGATTAATGTCGGTTTGATCCGACGGCCCACGTTCACTTGAGGGGGCTATATAAGCAGGACCCCTGGCCCCTGGAGGAGGCACTCCCTCATTCTCAATTCTTCAAACCCTAATCTCAGGAGGAGAGTCTCTGATCAAGCCCTAGAGCCACCACATCAACTAGATCTCTAGTATAGCATAGCTACATAGGATTAGAACTAGAAGGAGTCAATCTTTGATTGGTTTTCGGATCTGTCAAGAGGATTCTTGGTAATTCCTTTACTGTTCTTCATTGTTCATCTTTGTTCTTCAATATTATGAATACAACTTTGTTCTATTTCAATATATTGATTATGACTATGCTCTACTTGTTTATGTTTGCGATTATATTGTTCTTAGTTTATCGTAGTTATACGCTTGGCTTAGTTAGATTGGAATTATATACATGTTTAGGATCGTATAGCGTTTATCCATCGGATCCATGGGTAAATGATAAATATTGTGTAGGCGTGGTGCTTAGACCATATTTATCTGCGATTGCACCTTATATGCCGGATCGTGGGGTGGTCCGCGATGATGACAGCTTCGTTGGTTCTTATATAGTCCCCCTCCCGTGTGTAAGGCAGGCAGAGCAACATTATTACGGGGGAGTGATTGCTATGTTTCTCATCTTCCTTGATAATATCACTATGCATGGGCGTAGTCCTTTCTCGCAATGATTGCCAAGTGTACTTGCACTAACTATGATATGCTAGACTTTATAGTTAAGAATAACTTAGGAAATATCCTTGTAGTTCGTCCTAATACCATGCTAATGACTTGCTAGAATATCTGTTGAGGTGCTTATCATTATTATATGTGGCTAGCTGATCAGATTAATTATCTTTGTCACCATTCATACTTTATCTATATTTTATGTGACACTTACCCCTATATGTAAGAGATAGATGAATGCTCTCACTTATACATGCAATGATTGATACTCATTCCTATATTCCATTCCATAATCAACATTGATGTTAGTAATCCCTTCCTAGTGGTAAAAATATAAATAACGATACCTGGAATACTTCCCGGTTAAAATGCTACATCGGTATTAATCTGTGCGCTTGCAGATCTTATTTATTATTTATTTAGAAGAGTAGTTGCATATTTCAATACCGCGTCTCTCATGTCATGCTGGGGATGACAACTTGGCTTAAGTGGCATGAGGGATAGGTTCGGCATTTTTGGCGCCGTTATCAGAATTAGAAAACTAAGTCTACTTTTGGTAATGACGTTAAGAATGCCCAACAGCACCCCCATGGTCTCCATCTGCGGTGGGGGTGGTGGGGTGGGCTGGGGTGCTCCTTCATGCGCGCCTCCTCACGAGATCGGATCTAGGAGGTGGCGGCTAGGGTTACAGGTGAGGGCACGGGGAGTGGCCACGGGCAGGAGGGGAGGTGTCGGGTTGGGGCGAGCGTGGGTGCGAGGGTCGGTCGAGTGCATTTTTTCGGGGGAAAAACAAGCTGCGAGAGGGATCGAACCCTGGCGGCGTTTGAAGCCCGCGTGCGTATGAAGCCCACGTGCGTAGGACGGAGGGTGGGGGTGAGAAGCTTGGCTTCTCACATCGAACGGTGGCCATTGGATTTGGTTCAGATGTGTTATTGGCCTTTGATTTTAATGAAGATGAATTTTTGTGTGTATTTTTCTAGGTGCACAATGGTTTGAGCATCTCAGTAGGGGACGTTTGTTTGGGAGACCCAATATAGTTTCGATTGGTGCATTATAGTAGAGATAACTTTTCAAAAAATGGTTGATTTTTTTAAAAAAATACCATAAAAGTTTTTAAAGACTATTTGACCTCTTAAACTATCAATGCAATCTAATTGACATCTCACGGTTGACATGGCATTACGTCGGCTAAAATCACCATCAGAACAAGCTAGAGGTATCATTTGTGCACTATTAGACAATTTGAGATGTAGGATATTGTGATTTTGTTACTTCGAGATATAAAAACATGTGGTATTCAACAGTTGATGAAGGTCAAATAGGCTTTGACCTTTGAAATCAGGAAAAAAAGTGCATTCTTACTCCTTGAGCTATCGCTATAGTCTGATTTTCCTCATCACACTTCATAATTAGATATCTTATCCCCTAAACTCTCAAAACCATCTAAAGCACCTCCCTACCCTAGTTTGAAATGGTTTTGAAGGTGTTTTTGTCCTTTTTGTTAAAGAAACCTAGTTAATACTTGATAATGGTTGTAAACCACAGAAAAAATCTCTAATTTTCCTAAAAAAATCCAAAAAAAGATACTCACTCCGTTCCAAATTATAATTCGTTTGCCTTTTTACTCCAAGTTTGACCACTCGTCTTATTCAAAAATTTGGTACAAATATAGTCAAATTTAAGTCATTCTTGAAGAACTTTTGTTAATAAAGTAACCACAACAAAAGAAGTGATATTTTGCACAAAATTTTGAATAAGACGAGTGGTCAAACATGGGGTCAAAAAAATCAAATGAATTATAATTTGGAACGGATTTAGTAGATTCAGATATGACAAATCCAAATAAAAATGTTTAGATATCAATGAAGATGTTTCTAGTTTCTTTTAAAAAATACATTTAGCTCTAGGAAAATGTAAAAGATATCCAAAAAATCCAAAACCTTCTAATTGATATCTAAACATGTATTGAAAACGTTTTGCAACAGAAACATACTACACAACTAGCAAGAATGCATAGCATGAATGCATCAGCTCTAAACAAATGTTTATACATTGATTAGAATGGTTTTGGACTCTAGATTTTTATGGATACCTTTTCCATTTGCCTCGAGCTAAATTTATTTTTTTTGAATTTTCTAAATATGTTTTCATGAGCTCAAAATATTTTGTTTACATTTTTCTATCCCAATTTATCTCTTGATATTTTTGAAAATTTTAAAGCTTAAAGACATTTTTTAACTCAAAGGGGACAAAACCTTCTTCAAAATTAATAATTTGAATTTGAATGGCTATAGTTTATGACCCTTTTCTTATGTGCTCATACAGTGATACTCCATTTTGGCCCGGCCCATATCAGTACAGAGGCCCGATCCATATACTTCCACGAAACCCTAGCACCTCCTATATATAGTTTCTCTCGTGCCACTTTCTCGAACTTCCCCTCACGCACGCCGCTGCAGCCGCCGCCGCCGCCGCCGCTACCGCCCCGCACCTCGCTTCCTCTCCCGTCGCCGAGATGGTACGCGCTTCTCCTCTTCCTCCCATTCTTCCCGTGACCAAGAATTTACGCACCGTGGATGCCTAGTTCTGGGCGGTTGTTATTATCTGTCGCGCGAGATCCTATTGTTTGACTTGGTTGTCCAGCAGCTTCAGCTCGATATGAATTCGGAGGCTTCATACTTTAGTTTTCAGGATAGGGGCGTGCCAGCAATCATGCTTTGGATCAGTCGTGTTTCCATGGAAATTGAAGGTCTTAGGGTACTCAAATAGGCCTATGTGAAACTAATGAGGTGGTATTGTTAGCATGACAGAAACACTAGAATTCTGTAATAGCTTGTGCTAAAAGTGCAATTTATTGCTAGCCTGTTGGTAGGGTCGTGCAAGTAGTTGGAATTTGCTAGCCTGTCAGTAGCCTGGATCGTGCAATTCAGCGTTGCACAACGCCTTTTGTGAAGTGTAGGTTGGGAGCAGTTGCTACCTCAGGTTTGCCATAGTGAGGTGAGCAAAACCTGCTACGCCAAGGGTGGGAAGCAAACTATTTGCCTAAAACCTGTTTGTACTCCACATTTGAGTCCTAGATAGGCTTAGCCCTTCAAATGCTATTGGTGATCATACGTTAAATGGAAACATGTTGAAGGCTGGTGTACTCCCTCCATTCCAAATTGTAAGATGTTTGGGCTTTTCTAGAGACAGCTTGTACTATGTATGTAGACATAATGTATATCTAGCAAAATCTATGTATCTAGAAAAGTTGGAATGTCTTACAATTTGGAATGGAGGAAGTATTTTGTTAGCTGAGTCCTAACGTCACTTTTGATTTTGCAATGGTGTCAAAGATTTGGTTTTGATCATTTGCTACAACATTGTATCTGTAAGAATTTTTTGATATTATAAATACTTATTATCATAAATTTGGATGTATCAATATAGCATCGCCAACCTAGATGCTTAGGATATCTTATTTGGTAGATTTTAATTATGATGTTTGACCAATCGCACACAATGGTGACAAGTATATGTGAATGGGCATAGTATTTTTTTTTCAGCTTTCTGAGGTGTGCTCTATGTTTGGTTTTCATCGTGAGTGCTTATGCAAGTTCAAGCATATTGGAAAATACATTTAGTATAAAGACCAACTAGTCCACCAAACTGGATGGAAAATATATTTTTTTTCATAAATCCAACCTGGTCACCTGACATCTTTGCTGTATAATCTGAAGCCCCTGCGCTGCATCAGGCAGCATGAAACATGAAAGTAGTATCCAGTGCTAAGTTTAGCCTTTGAATACCTCATGTATATGTCAGTGGCTTATAATACTTTTTTTTTTCACTTGTGTTGATTTTAGTTGTTATTCCTATATTTAGATGTATATAGGGTAGTTTTTCTCTTGCTGCTATTGGAGACTCAATAGCGACTAGCTGAACTGTATGTTTTTTAAAGGTTTACTTATCTAATGTTTAAGAAATTATATTTTTTTCTCTTGTGTTAACTGTTAACTTACCTGATTGGTACAATCTTTTATACTGAATTATTGATACTAACTTTAGTCTTGAAGTTACAGTTTTACAGTTACCGGTAATATTGCCTTGTACAATTATAGTGAGCAGCTGTGTAATTTATTATGTTTTTATAATGCCTATGCAGACGAAGCGCACCAAGAAGGCCGGAATTGTTGGCAAATATGGTACATGCTTAATAAATATGTTATTTCCCAATTTGTGAGCCTGAAGTATGAAATTAACCTTGCAAATTACAATGTTACAGGAACCAGGTATGGTGCTAGCTTGCGTAAGCAAATCAAGAAGATGGAGGTATCTCAGCACTCCAAGTACTTCTGCGAGTTCTGTGGGAAGGTATGTCACCAGAGTTTTCTGGTTTTTGATCTGTTATACTGTAAGCTGTCTTTATGTATTCTCACCAGTACTAGAATGTTATGAACTGTAGGCTGCAGATTGATTTTGAGCACAAAAGCAATCGTTCTTAAATATATTTGTTTGTTTATTCTCATATTTGAATGGTTTATAAGATATTTAGGCATGATGAGCAATTTGTTTCTAAGAGTGATGTGAAGAAGTACTAGTTACTATAGTGTCCCACATTTGCTGTGTTGTCTTTCCAGTTTGCTGTGAAGAGGAAAGCAGTTGGAATTTGGGGATGCAAGGACTGTGGGAAGGTCAAGGCTGGTGGTGCTTATACCATGAAGTAATTCTTTGCTGACTTGCATCTTGTGTTCCAAAACCATAATTTGTCAAGCATGATTATAATTCTGTTGTGTTTTTGCAGCACTGCTAGCGCGGTCACTGTCAGGAGCACGATCCGTCGTTTGAGGGAGCAGACTGAAGCATGATAAAGCTCTTGTTAGGCATATTGGGGTTCTAGTTGAATCACACTATATTGGCTGTTTGGCCGAGATAATGCTCCAGCATTTTTGGTTTATGCTCTAGGATCTCTAAAAGTTGGGTGCTAAGATTTGTACTTGGTTACCATTGTGAATTTCACAAGTGATATCTGATCCCATTCCTGTCTTAATGACGTCAAATTTGGTTGTGGCCCCCCTAAAAAAAAGGTTGTGGTCTACCCTTTGGTTGCGTCATTGGTTTGCAATTCCTTTTTCATTGAAAATTCTACTTATAATGCTGCCTGTTCTTATAATCAAAGAGATCCTGACTGGCCTGGTGGTTGTACTAGGCAGCGTCACAAGCTCACAATGCACCAGTGCAATCGCACCAATTGGGAAATGTCATACTATCGCGGTGACAGGTCAGAGGCGTCAACTGGGGCGAGGCACGGCGCAGGGGCGGTGCAATTACAGGGAGGGCTTCTAATTAGAAGTCTCGTCAAGAACACCTGGTGCATCGCAGAACCTAAGATGAATTAGAAGTCTCAAGTCAAGAACACCAATTAGAGCATTTCCTAGTGACACCGCAGCATTTGTTCAAGGCCATCGCATCATCCAATGTTATTGTTTAAAGGTTGTTTTATTTGGTGCACAATATTGTTTTTTTATCATTGTATTATCCGGTGATGGAAGTTTGGCTACAACAGACGATCTGGTGTTCGCTCGGCGGCCCTTATGCCGTGCCATTAGTCCTCACGCTCGCTCAGCAGTTTTTTTTAATCTCAGTCGGGTCATTTCTTTAAAGTCTGACGCATTTGTTGTAAAGTTTTATAAAAGTCTGGTTTTGTACAGTTCTGTTTTGTTTTCTACTTCAGTATAACAAATAAGTAATTTCAGTGGGTATCCAAGAACAAAAAACATTGCTCGAACCTCTAATGCAAGCGATCAGTTATGGAGCACCAAACAAAACCATAAGCTGAAGAACTTTGTCTCTATTTGGTTTGTCCTAATCTTGCCATGCATAAGCTCAGTCAGACCACAATTTCACATAGTTGTTTAGTTGACTAATGCTAGATCATGCCAAGTGGCAGCTACATTCCAGAGTCTGTGGCAATGAGCAACCAAAGAAGCCCCCATTTTGTTGTCAAAAAAAAAAAAAAGCCCCCATTCATATGCAGATTGTAGTACAAAAACCCATATTTCGTATTGGGACTTCTCGATAGAAACATTATCCAAGTAATTCCTTCGTGGAAGAAAGAAGAAACAGTCAACATTTCAAATGCTTCCACTCTACTTTTTCCGAAAGAAAGCTCTATGCTTGAGCAAAAGCACATCTATCCTCAAAAACATGTTGGTTTTGCAAACATACATTATTGTTGTGGAAGAGCTATCACACATAAAACATGGGAATAAGAGCCATGGTATTCACTAAACACTATTAGGCATTAACACTAACAAAACAATGAAATGATAATCTGGACTTCGTTTCAATCAAAACAATAATACTGGAAGCAACTTCCAAGCACAACCTAGAAAGTCCCTACCAACAGATGTCCACCAAAAGAAAATCATGAAAAGCCCGGGCTCCAAATTGTCAAACCACGTCAAGATTATCCCAATCATGGTGTGAGTTTCTCTAACCACGTCAAGATTATTTTAGCTCCTTTATCCCACGAGCAATCTAACATCATGTCATGAGCTACACCTTCCACACATACTGGTTGCACTCCGTAAAATCTTGAAGTTTCATAAAGCCCTTCAGAATCCTAATTCCAGAACATAAACAGATTAACAAGGAAAGAAACAAATTGTTTCTTATGTACATTATACAGGAAAGTAAAGCAGTCAAGCAGGTGTACCACCATGCTTGCAGGTAAGTCAGTAGAATGGTTAGTTACATTGTAAATTTATTGTGGAGGGAGAGAGCTGAGGGGAGGTTCACTCACTACAATGAAATCATTTGTTGCACCCATGACAAGAATTTCTGTGGTACTTTCTGGCACAGAAGGTACAGGCAATGATGCATTTAGCTTCCGTAATTCAAACAGTGGCAATTTTGAGCTCTCCTTCATTAATGCTTGGTACCTTTAAGACAGTGATGCAGTATGTTATGTTGTGACTGAAGACACAATGAGAATGCAATCCATAAACAATAGGTTCGCCATGAGTTCTCCATGTCCAATTTCTCATACATAAAAATAATAAAATCATTGATTTGTGGAAGCAAAGGTGAAATATGACAACAGAAGGAGAAGCACCTCATGCAAAAATAAACTATGAACACCCCTCTAGTTATGATAGCTACTACTACTACTGCAACTATCACTTAGGATTACCACTACTACTATAGGCCACTCTAAAATAGCATGAATTGATGTCCACAAAAAAAGCTATAGGTATTAAAGGTGGCATGGTCCAAAGAGTCATTGACTCATGGAAGCAGGATATAACCACAATTCATAATAAATCACTCACCCATTGATTACGAAACAGAAGGTACTGTTGCATCCAAGGTACCATAGGTGCCAAGTTCATGGTGCTAAAGACTATAACCTCATTTTCGAAAGAATATATTTGAGTGCAAAATGAACTGCCAAACATCTCATTACCTTAACACAAGTTCATCATCCATTTGTGCTGAGAAAAATGTTTCCTTACAGAGCGACAATGAATTTGCATATGCTTTTGCAGCCAAGCTGAGAGTCACCTGATAGAAAGTTTATTAAGATTTTAAATATGTTCATAAACTATATAACTAAGTAGCTACATGAATATTAACAGAAACCTTGCAAAGATAAGCATGAAGAGAAATGTTATGGCTTCATTTCTAGTTCGGTACATGTGTATTAAACATCAAATCATGTAATCGCTTCAGTTTGTGGGTGACCTTAATGATGCCAGTAGTAATATGTTGTCTATGAAGAGAATCAATTATCAACAAGGACACGTAAAATACTGAGGAAAAAGGAAACAAAATTGACCTATGCAGCAGGTCCAGCATCGGGTTTCTTTTTATGCTGATGATGCAGTTGTTTTCCTAAGGCCGAGAAGTGATGACTTGTATTTGATGAAAGAGCTGCTGGACCGTTTTGGACATGCTTCCGGACTCCGAACCAATCTGTCCAAAAGCTCGATTTCTCCCATTCATTGCTCTGTTGATGAAGTGGCCACTACAGCTGATATCTTATCCTGTACCATCAAGGAATTTCCATGCACCTATCTTGGGCTCCCTCTCACAATTGGGAAACCCACCAAGGAGGATTTGCTACCAATAATTGACAAGGTGGCAGATTACTTGCCAGGCTGGAAAGCCTCATTAATGAATCGGGCGGGAAGATTGGTAATGGTTCGAGTAGTTTTAACAGCTGTTCCCATTTACCTTTCGATCGCCATGGACTTCCCAAAATGGTTTCTGAAGGCTATTGATAAGAAAAGGAGAGGCTTCCTTTGGAAAGGCCAGGAGCAGGCTAATGGTGGTAATTGTTTGGTCGCTTGGGAAAGGGTGCAGCGGCCTCCTGAATATGGTGGCCTTGGGATCCATAACTTAGAACTCCTTGGCTGCGCTTTAAGGATTCGATGGCTGTGGGCTGAGAAAACTGATCCATCAAGACTATGGGCTGGTCTTCCAGTACAAGTCCCCCGCAAGGCTCAGGCCCTCTTCAATATTGCAGTAGATGCCATAGTAGGCAATGGTGAGAAAATTCGGTTCTGGACAGATAGATGGTTAAATGGTCACACCTTGGCTGAGTTGGCCCCCAACCTGTTTAATGCTGTCCCCAAACGTACAGCCAAGAGACGTACTGTTGCTCAGGCACTCCAGAACAGAAAATGGGTAGATGACATAAGGGGAGCTCGCACAGTACCAGTCCTCATCGAATACCTGCAGCTCTGGGATTTGGTGGATGGAATTGTTCTGCAGCAACAGGTTCCAGATCAATTTACTTGGAAGCTAGCCCAATCTGGTTTATACACAAGTAAATCAGCTTATGCTGCCTTCTTTGTGGGAACCATCAGGTTTGGTCCTTGGAGAAGAATTTGGAAAAGCTGGGCGCCTCCTCGTTGCAAATTTTTTATCTGGTTGGTTTTCCACAATCGGTGTTGGACGGCCGATCGCCTTGCGAAGAGGGGATTGCCCCATCCTGAGGCTTGCCCTTTGTGTGATCAAGCTGAGGAGACTATTCATCATATCCTGGTTGGCTGTGTGTTCACTCGTCAAATTTGGGCTCGAATCTTCCAATACTTGGGTCTCAGTTCTCTATCGCCAGAACCTACAACAACTCGTTTCTCTAAATGGTGGTGGAGGGCAATATCGTCAGCGCCCAAGGCGGAACGGAAGGGTCTCAACTCCCTGATAATTTTGATAGCCTGGGAGGTGTGGAAGCACCGTAACTCATGTGTGTTTGAAAATGCCACGCCAAGCATCCAGGAGGTTCTTAGGGCTGTCAGCACTGAGGGCATTCTTTGGTGCAGGGCTGGAGCAAGAAAGCTCCAAGAACTCTTGGTCAGGGAGCCGGCCGTGGGGGTATAAGGCAGGCAGTTTTGTCTGGTCGACAAGATTTTAGTTTGTGGCGCGCCTGTTTTTAGTTAAGTGAATGAGTGTGTGTTGGTGGTGTTTTGTATTTGAGTAGGGTCTATTTAGACTCGTGTATTTTATTTCTACCTTAATGAAATGACGCGCAGCTCTCCTGCGTAGTTCGAAAAAAATATAAGGGTGGATAATTCAGAACATTTAAATAATAATTCAAGATAGAATTCGAGAAAATTAAAGGAATATGATTATTTGTAGAATGGTAAAAGAATGGGCATTTCTCATTTATAATGGAGATCAACTGGTATTTTTAGGTCTAAAACAGAATAAAAGTTGGAACAATTTATTTATACTAGACGAAACAACTGCAAAATGAGGTTAGCTCAGCAGAATTCCAACACAACCAAGTGATAGATCTCAACAAAAAAGTGTAATAATGCAGATCCATTTACCTTGACTGCAGCTATTGGTTTAGTCAAAAGGTAACGCCATACCAACCCACTGTAGATAAATGATACAAAGGAGTTGCATGATGACGAAAGTCAAATAAAGATGGCAAATATGCAGTAGTGGATGTGAGAAAGACCTGTTTCCTGAGGGAGGCACAGAACATACAAGGACAGCACCAGCAAGCTTTGGATGCAGAAGTGCTGAACCGATAATAAAAAAAAAGTTACATCAGACAGATTTTGGTTGCAAATATTTTGGATCTAAAAGATGTACTTATCAATTGACGAGGAATAAAATATATTTTTTACTCTTCCAACTATACAACTGAATAATTAACAGGAGACTTGATCATTACATATTACGTTTTGTAGGTAACCTAACATTGCAACACATATGAAAACAAATCACATCTTTGGGATATTATAGAAGAGGACTGAAGAGGATTCGTAGAAATGCAGGTGAAGTATCTTGGATCTATCCTGTTTAACTTGTGTTTGTCATCCGCAGACAATTATAGAGGCACAGTTTGTGTATATTTTATAGCATACTGTATAACCTCCGGGTTTCAAGCTCTCGTATCCAATTGGTATATACAATCTAAGAAGCAGACAGTACATCAATATTTATGCATATCAGTCAACAACCATGATTCCTGTTTCGCTTAGCATGTGTGAAACATAACAAATGACCAATTAGACAGAACAACTCAACTCATGAGTGAAAACAGTGAAAATAGGCAAATAAGAAACTTAAGATCCTCTGGGAAATAGCATCAGTTGTTCCCTCCGCATTTGACTTTATGACTAATCATCCCAAGATAAAATTTGCTCACTATGCTAAAGTATCTCCAATTAGTTTGATGTTTTGGCCCCAAACATAAGTAGGCAAGAAATCCATTTGGCAAGGGGTTTTGGAAGTAGCAGATCTATGTAGCTGAAACTTTTAAGCTTGTGAATGATGCAAATTCAGTTAAGATGGAACATAAACATGTTAAACATGCAAAGAAATCTTTGAGGGATTATGCCTTGCAAGCATGATGTATATTGCTGCACAATCAAGCCTCCGAATGAATGTCCAATTAGTACAGGTGGCAAGGGGAGCTCCTTCTGGATGAAATCAGCAATATCACCAGTATGTGTCTACTGCAAGTCAATAAGATACTGGGGGTAAGTCTAGTGAGACAATGAAGTGGGCCAGCTCTACAGAGTGAAGTATAAGTATTATAGTGCAATCTTTGGCTTAAACATGTTAATTGTCATGTGATTTAGTATGTGACGGTGCTTGAAACTTCGTTCATAGTATATTCTTGATATTTCTCACTGCATTTCTTCAAATTATAGATTTATAGTGTTCCCTAAATGATGACAACGGGACAAGTCAGTTTAAAGTGCTAAACAACCTAGAACCATACTTAATACTCCCTCAATTCCAAATTATAAGATGTTTTGACTTTTTCTTATACATTGTTTTTGCTATATATCTAGACATAGTGTATATCTAAGTCCATAGCAAAAACTCATATCTACATACAAAAGCTAAAACATCTTATAATTTAGAACGGAGGGAGCAAGTATGTTGCATTCAAAGTTACACCACAGTATACATTTGTCACACATTAATGAGTACTGGACCAGCATTAAGAATTAATTGACAGAACAGCATCAAGTAACGGAAATGTAGAACAGTTGAGACGAATTGAAACAGTGCACTGAAGCTTAAAACTAATTACCTCAAGAGTGCCTGCCACTGCCTCCTGTGGAACACTGCTTTCACCCTGCAAAGGTTGTCACCGAAGCTGCAAATGTCACATGGTCTACAAACAGATACTGGCAACTGGGCGATGCAACAGGTCAGCTGAACTGTCACATGCACGATGCACCGACCAACGCAAGAGGATTCAAATATTCAGATAAAATGCTACACATAGACTAATCCAGAGCCAGGGATTTGTAGCTGCTGCATTTTACTACTGAATTATGAGTAACGCAACCTATTTTTCTGAGGGATGAAAAACACAACCTAATGATGCATTTCGTCATTTTACCTGCGCGCGGAGGCTGAGGGCGTAGCAGGGGAACCCGGCCCGCGAGAAGAAGGGAAGCCAGTGCTCAGCCCAGCACCAGGCCGCGTGGAAGCTCCCGTGCACGAACACCAGGGGCGTGCGCTCTCCCGCCGCCGGCGGGCACTGCGCGATGACCTCGAGGTCGAGGCCGCACGGCAGGCGGTGGAAGCGGCGGGACTGGCCCTCTTGCAGAGCGTAGGCGCAAGTGGGGCGAAGGAAGGGCCTCGTTGTCCTCCTCCTCGCCGTCCGGGCCTGCGCTGGCGCCGGCCGTGAGGAGAGGGAGAAAGGAGGAGCGGCGAGGGTGGCGGTGGCCATGGAAGGCGCCAATCGGATGCAGAATGAATGAATGATGGAGATTTTTTTTAATGAACGATGGAGATGGGTGGACAACTGGACATGGAACAGCGGATAGATAGATTCGATAAGAAAAAAGTGCAGAGCAACGCGATGGGCTGCCGAAGAGCTAAATAAACGCTCGCCTCAAATAGAGTGGTTAGCTCTTTTACAGCCAGCTGGTTGCGTTACTTCTAGAATTGGTTGCGTTACGCCCGCTGTTTATCATTATTGAATAAATTGTGAGAGAATTTTGGCAGCAGCGGTTGCAGCACAGTTGCCTTCTTTCTCCTGCGGCTCTTTCCTCAGCAACAGCAAGGCGGTTTGGCTGGCACCCATGGCGGACGCCCAAACCCAGATATGCAAGTTCCCAATGCCTCAGCCGACAAAAGCTCAAGCAGGCAAGGCTTCCGCGGCTCCGTACTCCCATCATCACATATCGCGTTTCTTTGTCCGCCTGAACTCAAGCAGGTCTGGACCGATCACCAACATCAGGGCCAGCAGCAGGTCTCAGGCTGATGATCGGCCTAGATGCGAGGAATCCAATCCGTGTATTTTTCGTCTTTGGTTTGTACACAATTTGATCTCCCTGGTTAGTAATTGTAGTCGTTTAGCAGATTATTCATATTGGTAACTGATATAGTCATACGTTTTTCTCCTAATTTAGATGTTGAAATTTTATAATGTTACCTAAGTAATATTTATCTAGTGTTAAGAAAAATAAGAAGAAAACTATAAGATCAGTTTACTCAACCAAAAAAGATGCTATCTATAAGCAAAGATTTTAAATCTACAACTATAACTAGAGATAGCTGCGGGAGAAGATAACAGCCAGGAGAATGAACTTTTAGCACTAAGTACTCTTAGATGCTAATAGCTGTGTTTAGCTCGAGATAGCCGCTAAATGGGCTTTTATTTAGCTGCGGCTAAAACACTGCCGGCCCCAGAAATCGGCAAACAGCTGGCCCAGGATGCCTCTACCGGTCCACCCACATAACCCTAAAAAAAACTCACGCACTCTGTTTTGCCTAAAAAATGGGTTAATTAATTGGATTTATGCCATTATAACTTCACCATTTTTGAAACACATCATTACTATTCAAGAAACTATGTCAGTGCCATTGAAACTATGAAGATATTATAAATATGCCATTATATACGTCTGGAGACGATTTTAGACCCACTGTCAGGCGTATGGAGCGGTCCGCTATCCATATGGACAAGATTACCCCCTTTCTCTTTCTCTCACATGCAGACATATGGGGCCCACTCGTTAGCCTTCCACACATTCTCCCTGCCCTCTCTCTCTCGTCTTCTTCGTCACTTGCTGGCAGCGGGGGCGCGACTCGGCCGGCCATGCGCTCGCCTGGTTATAGTGCAGCAGTGGCGCGATGGCCCACCTACACGCAAGCCCAGCAGTGGCACCGGAGCCCCCTTGCGCTCGCCGGCAATGGCGCGACCGCCTCCTCGTTCTGTGGCGTCACAGCAGCGCTCACGTGCTTATCCGACAGCCAATGTTAGCCTAAACGTTAAACGGTGAACGGTTGGTCACATATTGTTTAGCAAAAAGTCGGTATACACGGCCGTTTAAACGGCCTTTTAAACGGTCGAAACGGTTTTGCACGGCTTTACACGGCTAATCGGCCTACATGGTTACCCATCGAGTAGCGTTTACACGCCGTGTAAATGGCCTACACGGCCGTGTAGGCAAACAGTGCCGATAGCAGCTCAGCTAGTCCGACACGGCAGCACCCCCGCGTGCTCACCCGACGGTAATTCGGTGGCCAACTCATGCGCGCTTGCCAGCCATGGCGCGACCGCTTACTTGTTCGGTGGCATCGCAGCAGCGTGCACGCGCTCGCCCAGTGGTGCTCCCCTGCGGCACGTCTGTGCCGCTAGGGAGATGCACCTCCGGCTAGCCGGTGGCTGCCGGGTAGCCGCGCCACGGGGGTTGACCGTGGCGTTAGGGACCGCGCCACCGGGCAGCTGCGCTGGCTCCGCAACCTCGCTGCGCACATATAGAGGAAAAATAGGAGCACGGAGGCGTGTGGAGGCAGGGAAGGTCATGGGCTAGGTCCTCACCACCGGCGAGGTCTACATCGGCTGAATTGACCAAGGTCCCATGCACGTGCTGTGTCCATGAAAAGGATTAGGGAGAGGACAGAGGAAGGGGATAGCACATTGGGCTCACCTGTAAGTGAGATAGCGTGGGAGGGGTATTTTAGTCCATACGAAAATACAAAATTATCCGTACACCTGCACATGGACTCGCAACATACGTATATAATGTCATATTTTAGCTTTCATAAGAATTATAATGGCACTGTCATAGTTTTTGAATAATAACTGTGCTTCAAAAACAGTGAAGTTATAATGGCACAGATCCTATTAGGCCCCCAAAAAAGTGGCGGCTGCCGCTTCCAGTTCCGGCCATGATGTCAGACCTTTGAGTGGAGTTGGCCTGCGGCGGTGACTTCAACGGACTTCCACCAGCGGCAGCGGCGACGGTGACAATTGCTTAAAGCGAAGGTGGCCTACGGCGGCGACTTCCTAGTGGTGGCAGCCAATGGCCATGGCTTTCAGCGAACGTGGCTATTGATGGCCAATAACACCGAGTTAGACCATCAACATTCCACCCAAAAACAAGATAAAATCACATCACATGCACCAATTTGCTTTATAATTCACTTAGTTTCACTTGTACTTGGAAAAGTATTTGAATGCAGGAAATTTGTACAAATTTCATTAAAAGAAGTGCAAAGAAGGCAAGTGGACGTGGTAGGGGCCTTGGGCCCACCTGGTGGGGTCGCCCGATGTCACATGTGAAAGGTCCTTGTTTGGTTTTGATAATTGAGTGACAACTTAGGTGGACTAATTGTGTTTTATGTGAGATACACAGGTGATTAGTCCACAAGTACGTGTGTGAGCAACATATGCCATGGAGGTGGAAATGGCTTAGAGATGTTGCAAAGCTTGCACATGTGATGATGGAGGAGCTTATTGCATATGAGACATGACATGGAGTCATGTGATCAAGGTGGAGAAGATCAAAACATGACTTGGCTTGACGGACCGGTTGCAAGTGTGAAGAAGGGCAAGTCGGAGGCTTTGAAGAGAGAGACCGCCTGTGACGGTGAAGCTTGAGCAAGACTTGGCGCCGATGGACCGACGCAACGGTGAAGAGCAAGTGAGGTCAAGATCGATGAACCAATATGGTCACGTGATGATATGAAGTGAATCATATCATTTGGTGATTAGTTGGTGCATGTATTGCATCAACATCGAAGGAGATGGAATGGAATACGCAAGACAAAGGTATAACATAGGGTATTTCCATTTCACCGGTCAAAGGTTGTGTAAAGAAGTACATGACCGGGTTTAGGATAGATGGCCGTACTATTAAGAGGAACAATCTTGTTTGCATATCGGTCATCTAGTGCCACTCGAATGATCTAACTTTGCATCGTTACTAGAATCGAGTGGCGTGGCCAGTTGAGTGGCTAACTCCTTTAAAGAAAATGATTGTGAAAATGCTAACACACGTGCACAAGGTGGTGATCACTTGTTGGTGTTGGCACATTTGCAAAGGAGGTGAAGTTTAGCGGTAGAGATGGGTTTGGGTTCCTCTCGAGATTCGACGCTTTTGTGGAAGTGAAACGCCTATTTTCCACTGCGCCGGACGCGTAGAAATGGAGGTGAACGGAGGTCACTAGTAGTGACTGGACGCGGTCTCGGCATGATCGGACGCGTCCGATCAGTGGTTGCAGCGGTCAGGCGCGGGACGCTAGGGCTTTGCACCGGCGCGTCCGGTCGGTCACGGGACGGCGCGTCCGGTCAAGCCCTAGAGAAACTGCGAAGCACGCGAGGTCGATCGGACGCGGTGGCGCATTAGGTCACGATCGACTGGACGTGTCAGGTCACGAGTGGGTGCTTACTAGAAACGACCGGATGCTGAGACTGTGGCGTCCGGTCACTGGTTCGCTGGCGCACAGCTGTGCGTGACCTGTGCGTCCAGTCGCTGCGAAAAATGTCTAGTGAAAGGGTAACGGCTGTAACAGAACCGACCAAATTATAAGAGCACAAGCAAAAAACAAGCACCTGAAACGCTCAAATTTTTGAACTTGAGCCCATATAATCCCGGTAGTCAATCGAAATCACGAAGGATTTCAAACCAACTCGCTTACCGCCAAGATCGCATCATTCAACATAAACACATCACATGTGTTACATTTCACAAGTAGTTCAGAAGTAACTTACAACACCACGGAGTCGCAATTATTACAAACCAAGTTTATAAAGTAGTGGAAGCATAAACACACACACTTAGCTCAAATACCGTTGCCAGTCTTACAGATCAACATCCTACAAAAGCGTTAAGGGAAGTAAATTAAAAGACGATCATGCCTGAGTGATCTAGTCCTCGTCACCTGTCGGGTGGAGGCAGTTCTTGCAGAAGCCCTGATAAAGCATGTCATTTACAATAGGAGGGAATAAACCCTGAGTATGAAAATGTACTCAGCTAGACTTACCCATCGAAATGGAAAATAGAAGACACTAAGGATCATGCAAGACTTTGTTAAAGTGGAGCTGGCTGACATCATGTTTGGCGGAAAAGCATAAGTATTAGTAATTCCTTTAACCTGTACTAGCAGTTATTTTTAGCATTAACCTGTCAGCTATCTTAGCACCTGTACTAAACAATCATTTGATGATTAAGCAAACAATAATAACCATAGCAGGTATAAATTTGAGGTAACATGTACTTCATCATCTAATTAACCATCTGTTCAATTAATGGAATCTACGTTGCCGCTGCTCAAGTCAAGTGCTCACTAACCGGGAGCGACGGCGATTCGAATCGAATTCCTATCCAGCTGGAGGGGTATTTCTAACACTCACCGCGCAGGCCCTTGCCAGGGTTGCACAAGCCACCTTTGGTACAATTCAGGAGTCGCGGGTTCGACTAATGCCGCATCCCCAAGGGCAACACTCTGCCAGGTGATAGAGACTCTAACCCCCCTTGGTCTCAATTCAGGAATCTACGTTGCATATGTTTCAAGCTCTTGTAGTCACAAAAAAATGTTTCAAGCTCTTGTTGCAACAATTAATCTTATCATATTATACTACCAACATTGCCATGTTTCAAAGTATGAGACACCCATGTTGCATCTTATGTTGCACCACCCACATTTCATAAGCTACCAATATTGAAACAAACTTAATAGGACATGTTGCACACTTATGTTGCAAGCAAAACAAATGCATAAATGAGATGAATGATGCTCATGCTTATGAAATGCAGGTGCAAATGTGAAAGTCAAATACCTGGGGTATTACAACCCTCCCTCCTTATAAAAATCTCGTCCCGAGATTTGGAAAGCGTACCATTGTTGAAGAATTCCTTATAACCTTCTCGTAAATAATCTTCTCTCTCCCAAGTAGCATCACTCTCACTACCTTGATTACTCCACATTACTTTATACCACTTAACCACTCGACTCCGAGTTACCCGTTCTCTAGTATAAATTACACGAAATGACTTTTCTTCATACGTTAGATCGGATTCTAGCTTGATATCCCCTATCGGAACTCTCTCTTCAGGAACCCAAAACATTTCTTAACTGAGATACATAGAAGACATTGAAAATGGCACTCATTTCAGGAGGTAACTGGATCTTATATGCAACAGCTCCATTTTTTCCTATGATCTGGAAAGGACCCACGTATCTCAGTGTAAGCTTTCGCTTCACACCAAAACGCTTTACACTCTTCATAGGTGAAACTTTCAGATATACGAAGTCCCCAACTTCAAACTCAATCGGTTTTCTACGGCGATCAGCATAACTTTTCTGCCTAGATTGGGCTGCAGCCATATGTATTTTGATGGTACGGACTTGTTCTTCAGCTTGCTCAACAAAATCAATACAATAATACCTTCTTTCTCCAGCTTCTAACCAATTAAGCGGTGTTCTACACTTACGACCGTACAATGCTTCGAATGGGGCCATCTTAATACTCTCTTGATAGCTATTATTATACGAAAACTTAGCTAAGGGCAACCATTTCTCCATGAACCCTTGGACGAATAACACACGCCCTCAACATATCTTCTAAGATTTGGTTAACTCGTTTAGTCTGACCTAACGTCTAGGGATGATAAGCGGAGCTTCTCACTAGCTTGGTTCCCAAAAGATGATGCAAGTGCTCCCAAAAATGAGTAGTGAACTGCGGACCTCGGTCAGAAACAATATTACGAGGGATCCCATGGAGTTGGACTATCTAATTGAAGTACAACTCAGCATAGTCAGTAGGACGATAGTCTGCTCGAACAGGAATGAAGTGAGCTGACTTGGTTAAACGATCTACAATTACCCAGATAGAATTATGATTCTTAACAGTAGGAGGGAGTCCAACAATGAAATCCATACTTATCTCCTCCATTTTCAACCTGGGATAGAAAGTGGCTGAAGTAATCCAACTTTCATGTGCACGGCTTTAACCCTACAACAAGTATCACACCTAGCAACATATGCAGCTATCTCTTTCCGCATCTTGGTCCACCAATAGTATGGCTTCAAATGTGATAATCTTACTACTACCAGGATGGATG
Source organism: Saccharum spontaneum (assembly GCA_022457205.1). NCBI lineage: Eukaryota > Viridiplantae > Streptophyta > Magnoliopsida > Poales > Poaceae > Saccharum > Saccharum spontaneum. The sequence goes on along the minus strand of CM039600.1, from coordinate 21,966,161 downwards.
GACAACTTAGAGGAATGTGCTTCAGACATAATATGATTCCTAAGCTCTTGGTCCTTAGGCACAACTAACCTATCCTTAAACCACAACACACCCTCTTCATCTACCCTAAAATGCTTAGTTTCTTACTCTTTCATCTTACGCTTGATGTGAAATATACCGGTGTCAGTCTTTGGAGCTCAATAATTCTACTCATGAGAGTGCAACTGATAGTGATGTGGTGCAGAACTATTGGGTGTAGAAGACGATACAGATGAAAATCACTTTCAACTAAGGAATGGCAATGAGACTTACGGCTTAAAGCATCGGCCACCACGTTTGCCTTGCCAGGATGATAGTGCACTTGGAGATTATAATCTTTAATCAACGCAAGCCATCTTCTTTGACACATATTCAACTCGGGTTGGGTGAAGATATATTGATGCTTTTATGGTAAGTATAGATATTGCAAACATTCCCCAACAGATAATGTCGCTAGACTTTCAAAGCATGAACAACTGTCATGAGTTCTAAGTCAGCGTTGGGTAATTCCCTCATGCTTCCAAAGTTGACAAGAGGTATATGCAATCACTCGGCCTTCCTGCATCAGAACACCTCCCAAACCTATGCCTGAGGCATCACAATACACATCAAAAGGTTTCTTGATATCCAGTTGTGCCAAAACCGGAGCCGAGGTTAGGAGGGTTTGCAGTTTGTGAAAAGCTACATCACACTCAGGAGTCCAGACAAACCTGGTGTCTTTTGCAGCAACCGAGTCATTAGCTTGGCTATTTTAGAGAAATCCAGGATGAAACGACGATAATAGCTAGCCAATCCTAGAAAACTCCGGACCTCATGAACCAGATAGGAGCCTTTCAGTCCAGTACTTCTTGTACTTGGTGGGATCCACCATAATTCCATGGATAACACATGCCCAAGGAAAGGTACTGCACGAAGCCAGAATTCACACTTACTGAATTTTGCATACAATTGATGTTCACGCAGTCTTGTGAGGACTATACGCAGATGTTCAGCGTGATCTTCCTCATTCTCAGAATACACCAAGATGTCATCTATAAAACACCACCACGAACTTGTCTAATTCGGGCATAAACACTGAATTCATCAAGTACATGAAGTGTGCGGGGGCGTTGGTCAAGCTGAAGGACATAACAAGATACTCATAGAGACCGTATATTGTAGAGAAAGCAGTTTTTGGAACATCTTCAGGACAAATTTTAATTTGATGATAGCCACACCTGAGATCAATCTTGGAAAAGACTTTGACTTTAGACAACTGATCAAACAAGATGTCAATGCGGGGTAGAGGATACTTATTCTTGACAGTAATTGCATTCAGAGGTCTATAATCTACACACATCCGCAACGATTGATCTTTCTTCTTCACAAAGATAGCAGGACAACCCCACAAGAGCGAACTAGGACGAATCAACCCCTTCTTCAAAAGTTCATTCAACTGTACCTTAAGTTCAGCTAGTTCATTCAGAGGCATCCTATAGGGTCTTTTAGAGATTGGTGCCGTGCCAGGTAACAACTCTATTTAAACTCCACATCCTGATTCGGAGGCAATCCTGACAAATCATCATGGAAGACATCAGGAAACTCGCATACTACGGGAATATCAGTTATTGACTTCGCTTGCACAACATGAACTTCACCAGAAGATCAATTTCTAGGGAAGTTGCACTAGAAACCTTTCTGATTAGTAGGATCTCTGAGCATTACTACCCTGGTTGATGTATCAATGAGTACCCCATTCTGGCTCATCCAATTCATGCCCAAAATAACATCTATGCCTAGTCTAGACAAAACCACTAAGGTAAGCAAGTACTTTCGCCTTCTATTTCAAATTCTACATCACTAAGTACTTGATTTGTGGGAATATTACCACTTGCAGCTCTAATGCAATAACCCCCATCTTTAACAGTATGTAATTTGTGTGCAAACTTTGATGCAAACATAGGAATAATAAAGGAATGCGAAGCACCTAAATCAAATAGCACCACTGCAGAATGTTGGTCAACTAGGAACTTACCGGCAGTGACTACCTCACCCGAGGGAATCTCTTCAATGCTATTATAATGAACATGCCCCTGACGGCCACCTTGATTTGCATTTTTCTTAGGATAAGGGCAATTCCTAGCCCAATGACCCGGCTTGTTGCAGTTCCAACAAGGCATGTTGCTTGGAGGAACACTGGAGCTGCCTTGGCTAGAACTACCCTTAGGAAGAGAAACTGTATAAGCCTTGCGAACCTAGTCTTGGCTGGAGCCTTCTTCTGCAGGGGAAGGAACTTAGCACCCGTTGCAGGAGGACAAGAAGGAGCCCTCGGTGCAACTGGAGCTCAGGACTGTGAAACACTCGCCTCAAAGGCCCTCTTGCGGCTCTTAGAAGCAACATAGATAGAATTGTTGTTCTTTTGGGTCAGGGCATCACTGATAAATTCATTGAAAGTGGCACACTTGCTAGTACCTATGGTCTTCATCAACTTTGGACTGAGGCCACGCTTGAAACTAGCAATCCTCTTTGCATCAGTATCCACAAACTCAGTGGCATACCTTGCAAGGTTATTGAAGGCTTGCAGGTATTTCGTCAGACTCTTATTGCCTTGAGTTAACCTCATAAACTTAGTGTGCTTCATAGCCATCAAACCTAGGGAATATAATTCCCACAGAAAGCAGCCTTGAACTAGTCCCAAGTGATCAGGACATTAGGGGACAACATAGAGCGGTAATGACTCCACCAAATACCAGCTGGACCATGCAGTTGGTGGGAAGCATACTCGGTCTTTAGCTCATCGGTCAGACGAAGCAGACAGAACTTCTGCTCAATGGTATTCAACCACTCATCAACTTGCAGAGGTTCCTCTGCCTCCTTAAAGAGCAGGGGCTTGGTGATGAGGACATGACACCATCGGATACGACCATTGATTATAAGGTGTCCTCGTTCCTATATTGCATAGTAATTTTAGATATAATTCACTTGGTTTCACATGTACATGTCGTTATTTGAATGTAGGTACAATGTGTCTCAAAGTGCAAGTCCATCAAAGTTGAACTTTCGATTCATCGGCAGCCCGATAGTGCTTCATTGGGAAGGCCATAACTCATCCATCTGGAGTGTGATCGAGGTCAATGAGCACTTGATGGAAAGCTTATTTGATAAGCTTTCAAATATATCTGGTCCCACCTTAATATCACATTGGCAAGGCCTCCAAATCATTGAGACATTCTGCCGCTATTTCTGTCGGGTGTTACAGCATCGTCACAGGCTTGTTATTCACACTTGGGACCCAGGCCCAAGCTGGAGCACGCCCCAAGAAGATGGAGAACACCTAAGAGATGCCCAAGGACGTCCTCCTCCTTGACCACCACCTTAGGAGGCCAGCAAGGATGTCCAAGCCAAGCTGGAGGCCCAGTCCAATTCGAGTTCGAGTCTGCTTCGGCCTTCTGGACTAGTCTGCAATAAAAGGACGCTCAAGACGCATATGGACTCCGTTTTTGATGATCCACATATGGATGGAAAGATAATTTCATAAGCTAACCAATGGCTTTGGTTTGAGGCCCAAATTCCATCGGAGTCAATGGAAATCGGCGAAACAAGTT
>CM039600.1:21953583-21962459 GCA_022457205.1 Saccharum spontaneum | reverse complement strand
CACCACTTGTTTATACCTAAAGGAAGTCAAGCACCCACTGATCTACTGCTCTAGTTGATTTTATCATGATTCCTATTTAGATTACTCAAAAAGGCTTATACATTTGAACGCATGGATGTGAAAAGAAACAATTATTTCAACATTCACAAAGTTAGGGAAAGGCCAAACAAAAAAAGGGAGAGATATTTTGCCTCTTTGCTATTATGTATAGATTACACCAAGCAATCTGCTCAAGATTTCAATTTCAATTTCAATTTATAATTTGATTATTTAGACCATTGACTGAACCATACTCTAACAATATAAGTTTTGTTCTTAATGAAAATTATTGGGTCTTTTAGGGTTTAGGGTTTAGGGTTTCGGGTTTTGGGTTTTGGGTTTAGGGTTTAGGGTTTTGGGTTTAGGGTTTAGGGTTTAGGGGTTTTAGGGTTTAGGGTTTAGGGTTTAGGGTTTAGAGTTTAGGGTTTTGGGTTTAGGGTTTAGGGTTTAGGGTTTAGGGCTTAGGGTATAAATATGAGATCAATTAACAAAAAAAATTTCCCCATACTTCAGACAATGCGATGCATACTAAAGTGATCTATAAAAGATGAATGTGATCGTCGAGGGAGAAAGACGGTCATAATAATGATACCCCTAAAGTAAAGAAATAGCTAAATTCATAGATGTCACACCCATTTATCGACCAAATGGAATGCTTACCCTTATGTGCGCCCAGAGATCAATCACACATAAGTTCACAAATTATAACAGAAGTATCATGGCAAATGTTATTACATCACGATATTTAAACACATAGTCTTAACACAAATGTAGCGGAAGTATAAATAAAAGTCTCTCTCGTTCCCAAGTAGCCTCTTCTGCGGTATACCGATTCCACTGTACTTTACACATTTTGATTGTTCTACTTCTTGTGACTCTGTCCGCAGTCTCCAAAATCTTAACCGGGAACTCCTCATATGTAAGATCCTCCTTAACAGTGAGTTCCTCTATCGGAATCTGTTCTTCTGGTACTCGTAAACATTTCTTCAATTGTGACACATGGAACACATCATGTACACCTGCCAGACTCTCTGGTAATTCCAATTGATATGCCACTTCACCACGTCGCTCTATAATCTTGAAAGGTCCAATATATCTTGGTGCTAATTTACCCTTCATGTTAAATCTCTTCACACTTCTCATGGGTGACACTTTCAAGTAGACATAATCTCCTACCTCAAAAATCAACTCTCTTCTGCGGGTATCAGCATAACTTTTCTGTCTAGACTGGGCTATTTTTAGATTATCTCTAATCATTCTTACTTTCTTTTCAGCATCATTTAATACATCAGGTCCAAACACTTGACTCTCCCCTGTCTGATTCCAGAACAACGGGGTCCTACACTTTCGTCCATACAGAGCCTCAAACGGTGCCATTTGAAGACTCTTCTGATAACTATTGTTATAAGAGAACTCTGCGTATGGCAAACTCTTATCCCAGCTGGTACCATATTGTAGAGCACAAGCTCTCAACATATCTTCCAATATCTGATTAATTCTCTCTGTTTGACCATCTGTCTGAGGATGATAAGCTGTACTGAAATTTAGTTTGGTCCCCAATGATTCATGTATCTTTTGCCAATAGTGAGATGTAAACTGAGTACCTCGATCAGACACAATCTTCTTAGGTACTCCATGTAGACTCACTATTCTTTCCATATACAACTCTGCCAGTTTCGCACTGCTATATGTAGTCTTCACAGGCAAAAAATGAGCAACCTTAGTCAGACGATCCACTATCACCCAAATTGAATCATATCCTCGTTGAGTCCGCGGTAACCCAACTATAAAATCCATACCGACCTCTTCCCATTTCCACTCGGGTATCTGCATAGGTTGTAACAATCCTGCAGGCCTTTGATGTTCCGCTTTCACCCTTTGGCATGTGTCACACAAAGCAACATATTCAGCTACGTCTCTCTTTAACCCATACCACCAATATTTCTCTTTCAGATCTAAATACATCTTAGTACTACCCGGATGTATGGAATAAGCTGACTCATGAGCTTCACGCAGAATTGCCATTCGGATTTCTCTATCTTCGGGCACACACAACCTTTTCCCAAACCATAGCGTACCATTCTCATCCTTACGAAATCCTGGAGATTTTCCTTTCGCTATGTTTTCAACTATCTCTCTCAACTTTTCATCCTTCTGCTGACCTTTACGGATTTCTTGCTCCAGAGTAGGCTCCAATACTAGTTCCACTGCATTAGTAGTAAATCCTAAATTCAGATGCTTACACTCAGCACACAATTCCTTTGGCATAGGCATTACTTGTATCTCATTCGCATAACTCTTCCTACTAAGAGCATCAGCAACAACGTTGGCCTTTCCAGGATGATAGTGCACTTCTAGATCATAGTCTTTTATCAACTCCAACCATCTACGCTGCCTCAAGTTCAGATCTGTTTGAGTGAAAATATACTTGAGACTCTTGTGATCAGTGTATATATCACTCTTGTGTCCAATCAAATAATGTCTCCATATCTTTAATGCATGTACTACTGCAGCTAATTCCAAATCATGAGTAGGGTAATTTAGCTCATGCTTTCTTAACTGCCTTGATGCATATGCCACAACTCTACCTTCTTGCATCAGAACACATCCCAATCCCAATCGAGATGCATCACAATAGATAGAGAAAGGTTTATTCAGGTCTGGCAAAACTAAGACAGGTGCAGTAGTCAATCTTTTCTTTAATTCCTCAAAATTAGCCTGACACTTCTCGGACCACACAAACTTGGCATTCTTCTCCAACAATGCAGTCATTGGTTTTGCAAGATTGGAAAATCCCTCTATAAATCTTCTATAATAACCAGCCAATCCTAAAAAGCTACGGATCTCACTTGCGTTGATAGGTGGTTTCCAGTTCAATACATCTTTCACCTTGCCAGGATCTACTGATATTCCTCCATTTGAAACGATGTGACCTAGAAAAGAAACTTCCTTAAGCCAAAACTCACATTTACTCCTTTTTGCATATAGTTGGTGTTCTCTGAGCTTCTGCAAGACCAACCTCAAATGTTCAGCATGTTCTTCTTTCGTCTTGGAAAACACTAGTATATCATCAATGAATACCACTACAAACTTGTCCAGATATTCCATGAACACTTTATTCATTAAATACATGAAGTATGCAGGAGCATTAGTCAAACCAAATGACATCACTGTATACTCATATAACCCATAACGTGTAGTAAATGCTGTCTTGGGTATATCCCTGGCACGAATCTTCAATTGATGATATCCAGAGCGAAGGTCAATCTTGGAGAATACACAAGCTCCTCTCAACTGATCAAACAGGTCATCAATTCTAGGCAATGGGTACTTGTTCTTAATGGTAACCTCATTAAGAGACCGATAATCTACACACATCCTCTGAGTTCCATCTTTCTTATCCACAAAAATCACTGGTGCACCCCATGGTGACGAACTAGGACGAATAAAACCCTTATCCTGTAACTCCTTAATTTGTTTCTTAAGTTCTTCTAGTTCATTTACTCCCATTCTATATGGATGCTTAGCTATAGGTGCAGTTCCAGGTAATAATTCAATAATAAATTCAATGTCACGGTCTGGTGGCATACCTGGCAAATCCTCTGGAAACACATCTGGAAACTCCTCCACAACTGGATCCTCCTGATTGGCACCATCATTGAGCTGGTTCACTGTAGCGGTCGCTTCTTTTTGCACTTTGACTTCAACCCTGATCCTATCCCCCTTTGGTGTAGTCAGCACAACTGATTTATCCTTACACTGAATCTCTGCTTGTTGTTGCATCATCCAATCCATTCCCAGTATAAGATCAATCCCAGCTGTCCTCAATACTATAGGGCTAACTGAAAACTCTACCCCCCTTAAGTTGAGACTAATGGGAAGACAGCGATAAGATGCTGGCATGCTTCCACCAGGTGAGTTTACTAAGATAGGGTTCTTCATGGCACACAAATGGATTCTATGTATTCTAACAAACGATTGTGATATGAAAGAATGTGATGCTCCAGAATCAAAAAGAACAGTGGCGGGAGTAGAGTGGACATCGAACGTACCAAGCATAACTTCTGGCTCCTCCACTGCAGTTTCCTGGGACAAGTGATTCACCCTTCCCGAGTTAAGTGCGGGCTTCTGGTGGCTGCTCTGTCTCTAGGGAGTCTGCTGGTTAGGCTTCTCTGGGCAGTTGTAAGACAGGTGACCTTCTTTTCCACAACGAAAACACCTGTTGGGAGTGTTGGGAGCACTGGTCTTTGTAGGAGTGTTGTTGGAAGGACCCTGGCGCTGCACTTGATTCCCATTCTGCTGTGGTGGACGTTGGTTGCTACTCTGTGGCTGAAATGGGGGACGTTGAGGGAATTGTCCACGAAATGGGGTCTGACCACGGTTCCACTGTCCAGAAGGAGGTCTCTGCTGAGTATTCTGTTGGAAGCCAGTGCGTGGACGGGTGTTGCTATTGGAGGCTTGTCCCTGTAACCTCTTCCTCTTAGCATCCATTTCTTTGCGCTTGTTATCCACCACAATAGCGCGGTTCACAAGCGTCTGGAAGTTGGGATAGGTATTGGACATCAACTGCAACTGTAGTCCATCATATAATCCCTTCAAGAAGCGGCGCTGCTTATCATGGTCATTGGCCACCTCATGTGGAGCATATCGTGACAATTGAGCAAACTTGTCACGGTACTCAGCTACAGACATTGACCCTTGGGTCAGGTTCCGGAATTCCTCCGCCTTCAATTCTATCATCCCTTCAGGTATATGGTAAGCCCTGAAGTTCTCTCTAAACTCCTGCCAGGTGACTGCAGGAGCATTAGCAGGACGACCATACTCATATGACTCCCACCAATCTTGAGCTTCTCCCTGAAGTTGCCCAGAAGCGAACAACACCTTCTGTCGGTCATCACATTGTGCAATGGTGAGTTGCTTCTCCACAGCACGAAGCCAATCATCAGCCTCCAAAGGATCAGCAGCATGTGTGAACACTGGGGGACGACCCTTCAAAAATTCACCACGCTTATCACGTGGTTGAACTCCAACAACTGGCTGATTCTGCTGATTCTGCACCAGTTGTTGCATCAACTGCGTCTGTACTGCCAGCAATTGCTCAATAGTTGGTGGTGGTGGTGGTGGTGGATTCGGGGGAATGTTGCCACGACCTCTGCCTCTTCCTCTTCCGGCCATCTGCCACCCATAAACATGCAAACTTTAAGAAATCCAGGTTATCAACCACTTATAAGATTAAGAATGAGATCTGAAAGTTTTCTGGACGAGTAGCAATATTGACAGTTCAGTATTTCAATCATATCTCGGGCTACAGAAATCCAAAAGAGGCGTGCTTTATATGGTTGGAAAGCTTATGAAATTATCCACAATTTCTATTCAGACCTCAGGACCAGATTCGGTCGTTAAGTCTATGAAAAATAAGGCGTAACAGAAACTGTTCCAGATTCCAGACTGTGCAGAAACTTTAACTTGTGAAAATTATATCTCTCGAACCAGATTAGATAAAAAGGTGATTCCAGTGGCATTTGAAAGATGCTTGAGTCTAGTTTCTCTCATAAAAAATTTCATAAATGTTGCACGAACCGTTTTTAAACTATAACAGAAACATCAGAGACTGCTCCAGAAAACAGCAGGGACAGAAACGAGATAATATCAAACCCAACTATTATTCCTTGACTAATAAACTTATTATTCTTAATAATGGAACTTGTAGACATGCCTACAAGTCCAGACACTCAAACAAAGATCCAACTCACACATAAGCATAATAATAAAGCAACTAGCACACCAAGGTTCAAACCACACGACAGACTCGACTGACTCAACTGACGTTACTAAGAACGTTCTTATTACATAAAAGGACTCCTACTTCCTAAGGAAGTGGCTCATGCTCTAACTTCTCGTAGATCTTGGGCATGCCTTGGTTTGCTCGGAGCTCATCAATGGTTGCTTGGCATCTCTTGATAGTCTTCCCTTGTGTCCTCACCATCTCTTCTAGTTGCAGCTTCCTGTCCATCATGTCATAGACAAAGTTCACCATCACCCGAGGTAGTGGCTCTAGCTGCACTGGATCTGTCATAGCCCAACCAAGCTCGGGGTGTGCACGAGGAAGGAAGCGATGGATGTCATGCTTCATGAGGTTAAAGCGAAGATAGCGAAGACCCATACATGCTTCAAAAGCAGCATCTTCAATGCTATCCTCTATGGTAGCTCGATGTCCCACATGAGAGAACATCCTGTCCAGCTGATATGCCCCCTTGTCTTGCTTGTGTGCAAAGATGCTTGCCCTTGCCTTCCAGTACGTGCTCTCTAGTGGATGAGTGTACTCCCAGCAGACGTACTCCACAGCTGGATGCCAATCCGCGAAGTAAGCAGTGAGCATCCCCACTAGGCGAATATGAGAGACAGCATCCCCTCCATTCCTGTGGTAGATCCTCACAGTCCACCCCATTGGAGGAGGTGGCACATCTTCAGGAGCTTCATGTGGTGGAGACGGGGGTTGTTCTCCTCCATTATCTTCCTCCTCACCATCTTCAATCTCAACGATTTCTGGATCTTCTTCAGGCTCAATCTCTTCCTGGGGAGGTGCTGGTGCTTTGACTGGTGCTACAGGGGTCTTCTCTTGTTCCTGAGGTTCTGGCTCTTGTGGCTCTTCAGTTGCAAGCAGGGCACGAGGTGGGTAGTATCCTCCAAAGCTGATGTGGGTAGTCTTACGGTCACGAGTCATCTACAGAATTTTTTAGATGAAGTTAGAATAGAGGCAAAATTTCGTAATAGAATGAGACATAAGAAGCATAAAAATTTATCAAATAACAAGAGCAAGATAGTGAGCATAAAAATAGTGTAAAGATGACACTAAATCGACCATTGCTAGCTAGGCTTGCGTCCTACAGTCAACAAGAGCTTTGATACCAATTTGTCACACCCATTTATCGACCAAATGGAATGCTTACCCTTATGTGCGCCCAGAGATCAATCACACATAAGTTCACAAATTATAACAGAAGTATCATGGCAAATGTTATTACATCACGATATTTAAACACATAGTCTTAACACAAATGTAGCGGAAGTATAAATAAAAATCTCTCTCGTGGTAGCTCCAGTCACAGGTACATTGACTGGTTGACAGCAAGACTAGTAATCCTCAGGGAAGTAGGCGTAGTAGTCGCTATTACCTCCATCTGTTACCCATCCGGGATTTTTATCCAAATAAGAAGAATAAACAAGCGTAAGTACATCTCGTACTCAACAAGTGTAACATGGGGTTCATGAGGCTCAAATAGGCATAATCATGGGTTTATCAGCATGTAGCTTTTAGTTAACATGATTTTAGCATATCAATAGCATCAATAGGTCTCAATGTAAACAATAAACATATGATCCATGTGAAATGATTAATGAATAGCAAAAACATAAACATAAACAATTATTCAACTATTCCATAAGGGTCCAAGGCCACTCGTGACCGTGAGCACGGCTGTTATAACAGTTCTACACTCTGCAGAGGTTGTACACTTTCACTGTGAGTCGTGTTACCCAAATGCCCGGGTTAATTACTCCCAAAACACTACCAAGGTGAGCAGGCAGGGTAAACACTATGAAGTCTTTCGAAGGTTCGTCTAACAAGTTAGGGCCATTAGATTCACTCGGCAAACAGATGTAGAGCCCCCCTTCCAAATGGCACATTGACCCGCAGCCTATACACATAAGGACAGAGGCCGCACTATACCCGATTCGTCAAGCCATTCTTACGCCAAAAAGGTTACCTCTAACAAGCTAGAAAAGGTCCTTCTATATGACTAAAGCCAGAGCCATATAGCCCCCACAGTTGTACTGTAAATCCCGGATTGTCGCTTATAGATGAGTCCTTATGGAGAGCAATTAGAGCATCAAAACAACACACATGCTCTAATCCCCTTTATACAAGAATCAAAATCATATTATAATGTTTATTGCATATTCCTCTAATCAATTTACATGATCATAGTCCATGTTTAAGCACTAGCCATACTAATCAATGCATCATAATGGGTACCAAGGTATAGGATCATTCACTAAGTCATCCTTAACAAGGAATAAATGCATAATGACATTAATTGTATAAGGTGGATAGGACAACAAGGATAATCCCATGCTATACTTGCCTTGCTCAAACTGGTCCTGAAGATCTTGCTCGTAGTAAGGCTCTTGATCTCCAACGAATTGCTCACCGTCTATACTCGATCAACCATTATCAACAACACACATCCAGAGGCAATCATGCATAGACAAACAAGGCTATAATTAGAACAATACACCAACAGTAAGGAAATAAGATAAAAAGTCTTTAAAATGAATCTACAACTCGCTAGGATCACACAGACGCGAAGATCACGAAAAACGGATCTAAAACGACAAAGTTATGAATTTCCGAAGATTTCCTATAGAAAAATAAATACTTTAATTAAAACTCGAAAATAAATTAATCTAAACCTACTGTACAGTTACACCATTAGATAGAGCTCGCAAATATGAATCTAACGCAATTTGAATGGATCAAATCGGAGTTAAAACGAAGATTCTACGGCTAAAACAATCTCAGTGGCAAAACTGTAAATATGTGAAAGCGTATTTTTCTTTTTCCGAAACGAATTACGTTTTCATTTATTAAAAACGTATTTTCCAGAATACGCTTTGGACCGCGGGTTCAAAAAGACAGAATCGCAGGGGCTCTTTAGCAAAACCGACAGCCGAACCGGTATGTTTTAATTTTGACCGTCGGATCCGAAATCAAAGGCTGAGATCAACTCGGGGAAGGAGAGAGAAAGAGGCACTGGCGGCCACAGTACTCCGACGGC
>CM039600.1:21933583-21948583 GCA_022457205.1 Saccharum spontaneum | reverse complement strand
AAACCCTAACCGATCTAGAGGGGAGTGTTGTAAGCGATGGGAAATCCACCGCCGTCGTCACTGCTCATCACCGTCACTGCACTTTACCGTCCTCTACCTCATATGCCAAGACCGAAGCTATGGCCACTGCATTTCTCTTCTCCATCACTCTCTCTCCAATTGATGTTCTACATCCACCACTTGTTTATACCTAAAGGAAGTCAAGCAACCACTAATCTACTACTCTAGTTGATTTTATCATGATTCCTATTTAGATTACTCAAAAAGGCTTATATATTTGAACGCATGGATGTGAAAAGAAACAATTATTTCAACATTCACGAAGTTAGGGAAAGGCCAAACAAAAAAAGGGGGAGAAATTTTGCCTCTTTGTTATTATGTATAGATTACACCAAGCAATCTGCTCAAGATTTCAATTTCAATTTATAGTTTTATTATTTAGACCATTGACTGAACCATACTCTAATAATATAAGTTTTTTCTTCATGAAAATTATTGGGTCTTTTAGGGTTTAGGGTTTAGGGTTTTGGTTTAGGGTTTAGGGTTTAGGGTTTAGGGTCTATGGTTTAGGGTTTAGGGTGCTCAAAAAGGCTTATATATTTGAACACATGGTTGTGAAAAGAAACAATTATTTCAACATTCACAAGGTTAGGGAAAGGCCAAACAAAAAAGGGGGAGAAATTTTGCCTCTTTGTTATTATGTATAGATTACACCAACCAATCTGCTCAAGAATTCAATTTCAATTTATAATTTGATTATTTAGACCATTGACTGAACCATACTCTGACAATATAAGTTTTGTTCTTAATGAAAATTATTGGGTCTTCTAGGGTTTAGGGTTTAGGGTTTCGGGTTTGGGGTTTGGGGCTTAGGGTTTAGGGTTTAGGGTTTAGGGTTTACGGGTTTTAGGGTTTAGGGTTTAGGGTTTAGGGTTTAGGGTTTAGGGTTTTGGGTTTAGGGTTTTGGGTTTTAGGTTCAGGGTTTAGGGTTTAGGGTGTAGGGTTTAGGGTTTAAATATGAGATCAATTAAGAAAGATATTTCCCCATACTTCAGACGATGCGATGCATACTAGAGTGATTTATAAAAGATGAATGTGATCGTCGAGGGAGTAAGACGGTCATATTAATGATACCCCTAAAGTAAAGAAATAGCTAAGTTCCTAGCCCTTTTTACAGTTCCAATAGAAAAGATAGAATAGTCGGCCAGTATTCATACCGAACGCTTTCAGAGTTATTCAGGCGGTGTTAAACACGCCATATGAGTTTTATCATATTAAAACTCATATGGCGCCCTAAAAAACGAGATTCACCGCCGCTACCGGACCCCACCTCAGAAACCCTAACCGATCTAGAGGGGAGTGTTGTAAGCGATGGTAAATCCACTGCCGTCGTCACTGCTCATCACCGTCACCGCACTTTACCGTCCTCTACCTCATATGCCAAGACCGAAGCTATGGCCACTGCATTTCTCTTCTCCATCACTCTCTCTCTCCAATTGATGTTCTACATCCACCACTTGTTTATACCTAAAGGAAGTCAAGCAACCACTAATCTACTACTCTAGTTGATTTTATCATGATTCCTATTTAGATTACTCAAAAAGGCTTATACATTTGAACGCATGGATGTGAAAAGAAACAATTATTTCAACATTCACGAAGTTAGGGAAAGGCCAAACAAAAAAAGGGGGAGAAATTTTGCCTCTTTGTTATTATGTATAGATTACACCAAGCAATCTGCTCAAGATTTCAATTTCAATTTATAGTTTGATTATTTAGACCATTGACTGAACCATACTCTAATAATATAAGTTTTTTCTTCATGAAAATTATTGGGTCTTTTAGGGTTTAGGGATTAGGGTTTTGGTTTAGGGTTTAGGGTTTAGGGTTTAGGGTCTATGGTTTAGGATTTAGGGTGCTCAAAAAGGCTTATATATTTGAACACATGGTTGTGAAAAGAAACAATTATTTCAACATTCACAAGGTTAGGGAAAGGCCAAACAAAAAAGGGGGAGAAATTTTGCCTCTTTGTTATTATGTATAGATTACACCAAGCAATCCGCTCAAGAATTCAATTTCAATTTATAATTTGATTATTTAGACCATTGACTGAACCATACTCTGACAATATAAGTTTTGTTCTTAATGAAAATTATTGGGTCTTTTAGGGTTTAGGGTTTAGGGTTTCGGGTTTGGGGTTTAGGGCTTAGGGTTTAGGGTTTAGGGTTTACGGGTTTTAGGGTTTAGGGTTTAGGGTTTAGGGTTTAGGGTTTTGGGTTTTGGGTTTAGGGTTTAGGGTTTTAGGTTTAGGGTTTAGGGTTTAGGGTGTAGGGTTTAGGGTTTAAATATGAGATCAATTAAGAAAGATATTTCCCCATACTTCAGACGATGCGATGCATACTAAAGTGATTTATAAAAGATGAATGTGATCGTCGAGGGAGTAAGACGGTCATATTAATGATACCCCTAAAGTAAAGAAATAGCTAAGTTCCTAGCCCTTTTTACAGTTCCAATAGAAAAGATAGAATAGTCGGCCAGTATTCATACCGAACGCTTTCAGAGTTATTCAGGCGGTGTTAAACGCGCCGTATGAGTTTTATCATATTAAAACTCATATGGCGCCCTAAAAAAACGAGATTCGCCGCCGCTACAGGACCCCACCTCAGAAACCCTAACCGATCTAGAGGGGAGTGTTGTAAGCGATGGGAAATCCACCGCCGTCGTCACTGCTCATCACCGTCACCGCACTTTACCGTCCTCTACCTCATATGCCAAGACCGAAGCTATGGCCACTGCATTTCTCTTCTCCATCACTCTCTCTCTCCAATTGATGTTCTACATCCACCACTTGTTTATACCTAAAGGAAGTCAAGCAACCACTAATCTACTACTCTAGTTGAATTTATCATGATTCCTATTTAGATTACTCAAAAAGGCTTATACATTTGAACGCATGGATGTGAAAAGAAACAATTATTTCAACATTCACGAAGTTAGGGAAAGGCCAAACAAAAAAAGGGGGAGAAATTTTGCCTCTTTGTTATTATGTATAGATTACACCAAGCAATCTGCTCAAGATTTCAATTTCAATTTATAGTTTGATTATTTAGACCATTGACTGAACCATACTCTAATAATATAAGTTTTTTCTTCATGAAAATTATTGGGTCTTTTAGGGTTTAGGGTTTAGGGTTTTGGTTTAGGGTTTAGGGTTTAGGGTTTAGGGTCTATGGTTTAGGGTTTAGGGTGCTCAAAAAGGCTTATATATTTGAACACATGGTTGTGAAAAGAAACACTTATTTCAACATTCACAAGGTTAGGGAAAGGCCAAACAAAAAAGGGGGAGAAATTTTGCCTCTTTGTTATTATGTATAGATTACACCAAGCAATCTGCTCAAGAATTCAATTTCAATTTATAATTTGATTATTTAGACCATTGACTGAACCATACTCTGACAATATAAGTTTTGTTCTTAATGAAAATTATTGGGTCTTTTAGGGTTTAGGGTTTAGGGTTTCGGGTTTGGGGTTTAGGGCTTAGGGTTTAGGGTTTACGGGTTTTAGGGTTTAGGGTTTAGGGTTTAGGGTTTAGGGTTTAGGGTTTTGGGTTTTAGGTTTAGGGTTTTGGGTTTTAGGTTCAGGGTTTAGGGTTTAGGGTGTAGGGTTTAGGGTTTAAATATGAGATCAATTAAGAAAGATATTTCCCCGTACTTCAGACGATGCGATGCATACTAAAGTGATTTATAAAAGATGAATGTGATCGTCGAGGGAGTAAGACGGTCATATTAATGATACCCCTAAAGTAAAGAAATAGCTAAGTTCCTAGCCCTTTTTACAGTTCCAATAGAAAAGATAGAATAGTCGGCTAGTATTCATACCGAACGCTTTCAGAGTTATTCAGGCGGTGTTAAACGCGCCAGATGAGTTTTATCATATTAAAACTCATATGGCGCCCTAAAAAAACGAGATTCGCCGCCGCTACAGGACCCCACCTCAGAAACCCTAACCGATCTAGAGGGGAGTGTTGTAAGCGATGGGAAATCCACCGCCGTCGTCACTGCTCATCACCGTCACCGCACTTTACCGTCCTCTACCTCATATGCCAAGACCGAAGCTATGGCCACTGCATTTCTCTTCTCCATCACTCTCTCTCTCCAATTGATGTTCTACATCCACCACTTGTTTATACCTAAAGGAAGTCAAGCAACCACTAATCTACTACTCTAGTTGAATTTATCATGATTCCTATTTAGATTACTCAAAAAGGCTTATACATTTGAACGCATGGATGTGAAAAGAAACAATTATTTCAACATTCACGAAGTTAGGGAAAGGCCAAACAAAAAAAGGGGGAGAAATTTTGCCTCTTTGTTATTATGTATAGATTACACCAAGCAATCTGCTCAAGATTTCAATTTCAATTTATAGTTTGATTATTTAGACCATTGACTGAACCATACTCTAATAATATAAGTTTTTTCTTCATGAAAATTATTGGGTCTTTTAGGGTTTAGGGTTTAGGGTTTTGGTTTAGGGTTTAGGGTTTAGGGTTTAGGGTCTATGGTTTAGGGTTTAGGGTGCTCAAAAAGGCTTATATATTTGAACACATGGTTGTGAAAAGAAACAATTATTTCAACATTCACAAGGTTAGGGAAAGGCCAAACAAAAAAGGGGGAGAAATTTTGCCTCTTTGTTATTATGTATAGATTACACCAAGCAATCTGCTCAAGAATTCAATTTCAATTTATAATTTGATTATTTAGACCATTGACTGAACCATACTCTGACAATATAAGTTTTGTTCTTAATGAAAATTATTGGGTCTTTTAGGGTTTAGGGTTTAGGGTTTCGGGTTTGGGGTTTAGGGCTTAGGGTTTAGGGTTTACGGGTTTTAGGGTTTAGGGTTTAGGGTTTAGGGTTTAGGGTTTAGGGTTTTGGGTTTTAGGTTTAGGGTTTTGGGTTTTAGGTTCAGGGTTTAGGGTTTAGGGTGTAGGGTTTAGGGTTTAAATATGAGATCAATTAAGAAAGATATTTCCCCATACTTCAGACGATGCGATGCATACTAAAGTGATTTATAAAAGATGAATGTGATCGTCGAGGGAGTAAGACGGTCATATTAATGATACCCCTAAAGTAAAGAAATAGCTAAGTTCCTAGCCCTTTTTACAGTTCCAATAGAAAAGATAGAATAGTCGGCTAGTATTCATACCGAACGCTTTCAGAGTTATTCAGGCGGTGTTAAACGCGCCAGATGAGTTTTATCATATTAAAACTCATATGGCGCCCTAAAAAAACGAGATTCGCCGCCGCTACAGGACCCCACCTCAGAAACCCTAACCGATCTAGAGGGGAGTGTTGTAAGCGATGGGAAATCCACCGCCGTCGTCACTGCTCATCACCGTCACCTCACTTTACCGTCCTCTACCTCATATGCCAAGACCGAAGCTATGGCCACTGCATTTCTCTTCTCCATCACTCTCTCTCTCCAATTGATGTTCGACATCCACCACTTGTTTATACCTAAAGGAAGTCAAGCAACCACTAATCTACTACTCTAGTTGAATTTATCATGATTCCTATTTAGATTACTCAAAAAGGCTTATACATTTGAATGCATGGATGTGAAAAGAAACAATTATTTCAACATTCACGAAGTTAGGGAAAGGCCAAACAAAAAAAGGGGGAGAAATTTTTCCTCTTTGTTATTATGTATAGATTACACCAAGCAATCTGCTCAAGATTTCAATTTCAATTTATAGTTTGATTATTTAGACCATTGACTGAACCATACTCTAATAATATAAGTTTTTTCTTCATGAAAATTATTGGGTCTTTTAGGGTTTAGGGTTTAGGGTTTTGGTTTAGGGTTTAGGGTTTAGGGTTTAGGGTTTAGGGTGCTCAAAAAGGCTTATATATTTGAACACATGGTTGTGAAAAGAAACAATTATTTCAACATTCACAAGGTTAGGGAAAGGCCAAACAAAAAAGGGGGAGAAATTTTGCCTCTTTGTTATTATGTATAGATTACACCAAGCAATCTGCTCAAGAATTCAATTTCAATTTATAATTTGATTATTTAGACCATTGACTGAACCATACTCTGACAATATAAGTTTTGTTCTTAATGAAAATTATTGGGTCTTTTAGGGTTTAGGGTTTAGGGTTTCGGGTTTGGGGTTTAGGGCTTAGGGTTTAGGGTTTACGGGTTTTAGGGTTTAGGGTTTAGGGTTTAGGGTTTAGGGTTTAGGGTTTTGGGTTTTGGGTTTAGGGTGTTGGGTTTTAGGTTCAGGGTTTAGGGTTTAGGGTGTAGGGTTTAGGGTTTAAATATGAGATCAATTAAGAAAGATATTTCCCCATACTTCAGACGATGCGATGCATACTAAAGTGATTTATAAAAGATGAATGTGATCGTCGAGGGAGTAAGACGGTCATATTAATGATACCCCTAAAGTAAAGAAATAGCTAAGTTCCTAGCCCTTTTTACAGTTCCAATAGAAAAGATAGAATAGTCGGCTAGTATTCATACCGAACGCTTTCAGAGTTATTCAGGCGGTGTTAAACGCGCCAGATGAGTTTTATCATATTAAAACTCATATGGCGCCCTAAAAAAACGAGATTCGCCGCCGCTACAGGACCCCACCTCAGAAACCCTAACCGATCTAGAGGGGAGTGTTGTAAGCGATGGGAAATCCACCGCCGTCGTCACTGCTCATCACCGTCACCTCACTTTACCGTCCTCTACCTCATATGCCAAGACCGAAGCTATGGCCACTGCATTTCTCTTCTCCATCACTCTCTCTCTCCAATTGATGTTCTACATCCACCACTTGTTTATACCTAAAGGAAGTCAAGCAACCACTAATCTACTACTCTAGTTGAATTTATCATGATTCCTATTTAGATTACTCAAAAAGGCTTATACATTTGAACGCATGGATGTGAAAAGAAACAATTATTTCAACATTCACGAAGTTAGGGAAAGGCCAAACAAAAAAAGGGGGAGAAATTTTGCCTCTTTGTTATTATGTATAGATTACACCAAGCAATCTACTCAAGATTTCAATTTCAATTTATAGTTTGATTATTTAGACCATTGACTGAACCATACTCTAATAATATAAGTTTTTTCTTCATGAAAATTATTGGGTCTTTTAGGGTTTAGGGTTTTGGTTTAGGGTTTAGGGTTTAGGGTTTAGGGTCTATGGTTTAGGACTTAGGGTGCTCAAAAAGGCTTATATATTTGAACACATGGTTGTGAAAAGAAACAATTATTTCAACATTCACAAGGTTAGGGAAAGGCCAAACAAAAAAGGGGGAGAAATTTTGCCTCTTTGTTATTATGTATAGATTACACCAAGCAATCTGCTCAAGAATTCAATTTCAATTTATAATTTGATTATTTAGACCATTGACTGAACCATACTCTGACAATATAAGTTTTGTTCTTAATGAAAATTATTGGGTCTTTTAGGGTTTAGGGTTTAGGGTTTAGGGTTTAGGGTTTCGGGTTTGGGGTTTAGGGCTTAGGGTTTAGGGTTTAGGGTTTACGGGTTTTAGGGTTTAGGGTTTAGGGTTTAGGGTTTAGGGTTTAGGGTTTAGGGTTTTGGGTTTAGGGTTTAGGGTTTTAGGTTTAGGGTTTAGGGTTTAGGGTGTAGGGTTTAGGGTTTAAATATGAGATCAATTTGAGAAAGATATTTCCCCATACTTCAGACGATGCGATGCATACTAAAGTGATTTATAAAAGATGAATGTGATCGTCGAGGGAGTAAGACGGTCATATTAATGATACCCCTAAAGTAAAGAAATAGCTAAGTTCCTAGCCCTTTTTACAGTTCCAATAGAAAAGATAGAATAGTCGGCCAGTATTCATACCGAACGCTTTCAGAGTTATTCAGGCGGTGTTAAACGCGCCATATGAGTTTTATCATATTAAAACTCATATGGCGCCCTAAAAAAACGAGATTCGCCGCCGCTACAGGACCCCACCTCAGAAACCCTAACCGATCTAGAGGGGAGTGTTGTAAGCGATGGGAAATCCACCGCCGTCGTCACTGCTCATCACCGTCACCGCACTTTACCGTCCTCTACCTCATATGCCAAGACCGAAGCTATGGCCACTGCATTTCTCTTCTCCATCACTCTCTCTCTCCAATTGATGTTCTACATCCACCACTTGTTTATACCTAAAGGAAGTCAAGCAACCACTAATCTACTACTCTAGTTGATTTTATCATGATTCCTATTTAGATTACTCAAAAAGGCTTATACATTTGAACGCATGGATGTGAAAAGAAACAATTATTTCAACATTCACGAAGTTAGGGAAAGGCCAAACAAAAAAAGGGGGAGAAATTTTGCCTCTTTGTTATTATGTATAGATTACACCAAGCAATCTGCTCAAGATTTCAATTTCAATTTATAGTTTGATTATTTAGACCATTGACTGAACCATACTCTAATAATATAAGTTTTTTCTTCATGAAAATTATTGGGTCTTTTAGGGTTTAGGGTTTAGGGTTTTGGTTTAGGGTTTAGGGTTTACGGTTTAGGGTCTATGGTTTAGGGTTTAGGGTGCTAAAAAAGGCTTATATATTTGAACACATGGTTGTGAAAAGAAACAATTATTTCAACATTCACAAGGTTAGGGAAAGGCCAAACAAAAAAGGGGGAGAAATTTTGCCTCTTTGTTATTATGTATAGATTACACCAAGCAATCTGCTCAAGAATTCAATTTCAATTTATAATTTGATTATTTATACCATTGACTGAACCATACTCTGACAATATAAGTTTTGTTCTTAATGAAAATTATTGGGTCTTTTAGGGTTTAGGGTTTAGGGTTTCGGGTTTGGGGTTCAGGGCTTAGGGTTTAGGGTTTAGGGTTTAGGGTTTACGGGTTTTAGGGTTTAGGGTTTAGGGTTTAGGGTTTAGGGTTTAGGGTTTTGGGTTTTGGGTTTAGGGTTTTGGGTTTTAGGTTCAGGGTTTAGGGTTTAGGGTGTAGGGTTTAGGGTTTAAATATGAGATCAATTAAGAAAGATATTTCCCCATACTTCAGACGATGCGATGCATACTAAAGTGATTTATAAAAGATGAATGTGATCGTCGAGGGAGTAAGACGGTCATATTAATGATACCCCTAAAGTAAAGAAATAGCTAAGTTCCTAGCCCTTTTTACAGTTCCAATAGAAAAGATAGAATAGTCGGCCAGTATTCATACCGAATGCTTTCAGCGTTATTCAAGCGGTGTTAAACGCGCCATATGAGTTTTATCATATTAAAACTCATATGGCGCCCTAAAAAATGGGATTCGCCGCCGCTACAGGACCCCACCTCAGAAACCCTAACCGATCTAGAGGGGAGTGTTGTAAGCGATGGGAAATCCACCGCCGTCGTCACTGCTCATCACCGTCACCGCACTTTACCGTCCTCTACCTCATATGCCAAGACCGAAGCTATGGCCACTGCATTTCTCTTCTCCATCACTCTCTCTCTCCAATTGATGTTCTACATCCACCACTTGTTTATACCTAAAGGAAGTCAAGCAACCACTAATCTACTACTCTAGTTGAATTTATCATGATTCCTATTTAGATTACTCAAAAAGGCTTATACATTTGAACGCATGGATGTGAAAAGAAACAATTATTTCAACATTCACGAAGTTAGGGAAAGGCCAAACAAAAAAAGGGGGAGAAATTTTGCCTCTTTGTTATTATGTATAGATTACACCAAGCAATCTACTCAAGATTTCAATTTCAATTTATAGTTTGATTATTTAGACCATTGACTGAACCATACTCTAATAATATAAGTTTTTTCTTCATGAAAATTATTGGGTCTTTTAGAGTTTAGGGTTTAGGGTTTTGGTTTAGGGTTTAGGGTTTAGGGTTTAGGGTCTATGGTTTAGGGTTTAGGGTGCTCAAAAAGGCTTGTATATTTGAACACATGGTTGTGAAAAGAAATAATTATTTCAACATTCACAAGGTTAGGGAAAGGCCAAACAAAAAAGGGGGAGAAATTTTGCCTCTTTGTTATTATGTATAGATTACACCAAGCAATCTGCTCAAGAATTCAATTTCAATTTATAATTTGATTATTTAGACCATTGACTGAACCATACTCTGACAATATAAGTTTTGTTCTTAATGAAAATTATTGGGTCTTTTAGGGTTTAGGGTTTAGGGTTTCGGGTTTGGGGTTTAGGGCTTAGGGTTTAGGGTTTAGGGTTTAGGGTTTACGGGTTTTAGGGTTTAGGGTTTAGGGTTTAGGGTTTAGGGTTTTGGGTTTAGGGTTTTGGGTTTTAGGTTCAGGGTTTAGGGTTTAGGGTGTAGGGTTTAGGGTTTAAATATGAGATCAATTAAGAAAGATATTTCCCCATACTTCAGACGATGCGATGCATACTAAAGTGATTTATAAAAGATGAATGTGATCGTCGAGGGAGTAAGACGGTCATATTAATGATACCCCTAAAGTAAAGAAATAGCTAAGTTCCTAGCCCTTTTTACAGTTCCAATAGAAAAGATAGAATAGTCGGCCAGTATTCATACCGAATGCTTTCAGCGTTATTCAGGCGGTGTTAAACGCGCCATATGAGTTTTATCATATTAAAACTCATATGGCGCCCTAAAAAATGGGATTCGCCGCCGCTACAGGACCCCACCTCAGAAACCCTAACCGATCTAGAGGGGAGTGTTGTAAGCGATGGGAAATCCACCGCCGTCGTCACTGCTCATCACCGTCACCGCACTTTACCGTCCTCTACCTCATATGCCAAGACCGAAGCTATGGCCACTGCATTTCTCTTCTCCATCACTCTCTCTCTCCAATTGATGTTCTACATCCACCACTTGTTTATACCTAAAGGAAGTCAAGCAACCACTAATCTACTACTCTAGTTGATTTTATCATGATTCCTATTTAGATTACTCAAAAAGGCTTATACATTTGAACGCATGGATGTGAAAAGAAACAATTATTTCAACATTCACGAAGTTAGGGAAAGGCCAAACAAAAAAAGGTGGAGAAATTTTGCCTCTTTGTTATTATGTATAGATTACACCAAGCAATCTGCTCAAGATTTCAATTTCAATTTATAGTTTGATTATTTAGACCATTGACTGAACCATACTCTAATAATATAAGTTTTTTCTTCATGAAAATTATTGGGTCTTTTAGGGTTTAGGGTTTAGGGTTTTGGTTTAGGGTTTAGGGTTTAGGGTTTAGGGTCTATGGTTTAGGGTTTAGGGTGCTCAAAAAGGCTTATATATTTGAACACATGGTTATGAAAAGAAACAATTATTTCAACATTCACAAGGTTAGGGAAAGGCCAAACAAAAAAGGGGGAGAAATTTTGCCTCTTTGTTATTATGTATAGATTACACCAAGCAATCTGCTCAAGAATTCAATTTCAATTTATAATTTGATTATTTAGACCATTGACTGAACCATACTCTGACAATATAAGTTTTGTTCTTAATGAAAATTATTGGGTCTTTTAGGGTTTAGGGTTTCGGGTTTCGGGTTTGGGGTTTAGGGCTTAGGGTTTAGGGTTTAGGGTTTAGGGTTTACGGGTTTTAGGGTTTAGGGTTTAGGGTTTAGGGTTTAGGGTTTAGGGTTTTGGGTTTTAGGTTCAGGGTTTAGGGTTTAGGGTGTAGGGTTTAGGGTTTAGGGTTTAGGGTTTACGGGTTTTAGGGTTTATGGTTTAGGGTTTAGGGTTTAGGGTTTTGGGTTTAGGGTTTTGGGTTTTAGGTTCAGGGTTTAGGGTTTAGGGTGTAGGGGTTAGGGTTTAAATATGAGATCAATTAAGAAAGATATTTCCCCATACTTCAGACGATGCGATGCATACTAAAGTGATTTATAAAAGATGAATGTGATCGTCGAGGGAGTAAGACGGTCATATTAATGATACCCCTAAAGTAAAGAAATAGCTAAGTTCCTAGCCCTTTTTACAGTTCCAATAGAAAAGATAGAATAGTCGGCCAGTATTCATACCGAACGCTTTCAGAGTTATTCAGGCGGTGTTAAACGTGCCATATGAGTTTTATCATATTAAAACTCATATGGGGCCCTAAAAAAACGAGATTCGCCGCCACTACAGGACCCCACCTCAGAAACCCTAACCGATCTAGAGGGGAGTGTTGTAAGCGACGGGAAATCCACTGCCGTCGTCACTGCTCATCACCGTCACCGCACTTTACCGTCCTCTACCTCATATGCCAAGACCGAAGGTATGGCCACTGCATTTCTCTTCTCCATCACTCTCTCTCTCCAATTGATGTTCTACATCCACCACTTGTTTATACCTAAAGGAAGTCAAGCACCCACTGATCTACTACTCTAGTTGATTTTATCATGATTCCTATTTAGATTACTCAAAAAGGCTTATATATTTGAACGCATGGATGTGAAAAGAAACAATTATTTCAACATTCACAAAGTTAGGGAAAGGCCAAACAAAAAAGGGGGAGAAATTTTGCTTCTTTGTTATTATGTATAGATTACACCAAGCAATCTGCTCAAGATTTCAATTTCAATTTATAATTTGATTATTTAGACCATTGACTGAACCATACTCTAACAATATAAGTTTTGTTCTTAATGAAAATTATTGGGTCTTTTAGGGTTTAGGGTTTAGGGTTTCGGGTTTGGGGTTTAGGGCTTAGGGTTTAGGGTTTAGGGGTTTTAGGGTTTAGGGTTTAGGGTTTAGGGTTTTGGGTTTTAGGTTTGGGGTTTAGGGTTTAGGGTTTAGGGTTTAGGGTTTAAATATGAGATCAATTAAGAAAGATATTTCCCATACTTCACACAATGCGATGCATACTAAAGTGATCTATAAAAGATGAATGTGATCATCGAGGGAGAAAGACGGTCATATTAATGATACCCCTAAAGTAAAGAAATAGCTAAATTCCTAGACCTTTTTACAGTTCCAATGGAAATATAGAATCATCGGCCAGTATTTATACTGGACGCTTTCAGAGTTATTAAGGCGGTGCTAAACGCGCCATATGAGTTTTATCATATTAAAACTCATATGGCACCCTAAAAAACGAGATTCGCCGCCACTATATGACCCCACCTCAGAAACCCTAACCGATCTAGAGGGGAGTGTTGTAAGCGACGGGAAGTCCACCGCCATCATCACTGCTCATCATCATCACCGCACTTCACCGTCCTCTACCTCATCTGCCACGACCGAAGGTATGGCCACTGCATTTCTCTTCTCCATCACTCTCTCTCTCTCCAGTTGATGTTCTACATCCACCACTTGTTTATACCAAAAGGAAGTCAAGCACCCACTGATCTACTACTCTAGTTGATTTTATCATGATTCCTATTTAGATTACTCAAAAAGGCTTATATATTTGAACGCATGGATGTGAAAAGAAACAATTATTTCAACATTCACAAAGTTAGGGAAAGGCCAAACAAAAAAAGGGGGAGAAATTTTGCCTCTTTGTTATTATGTATAGATTACACCAAGCAATCTGCTCAAGATTTCAATTTCAATTTATAGTTTGATTATTTAGACCATTGACTGAACCATACTCTAATAATATAAGTTTTTTCTTCATGAAAATTATTGGGTCTTTTAGGGTTTAGGGTTTAGGGTTTT
The DNA here is from genome assembly GCA_022457205.1 of Saccharum spontaneum. Classification (NCBI taxonomy): domain Eukaryota; kingdom Viridiplantae; phylum Streptophyta; class Magnoliopsida; order Poales; family Poaceae; genus Saccharum; species Saccharum spontaneum. Next base: position 21,934,971 of record CM039600.1, on the reverse strand, counting down.
GGTTTAGGGTTTAGGGTTTAGGGTTTAGGGTCTATGGTTTAGGGTTTAGGGTGCTCAAAAAGGCTTATATATTTGAACACATGGTTATGAAAAGAAACAATTATTTCAACATTCACAAGGTTAGGGAAAGGCCAAACAAAAAAGGGGGAGAAATTTTGCCTCTTTGTTATTATGTATAGATTACACCAAGCAATCTGCTCAAGAATTCAATTTCAATTTATAATTTGATTATTTAGACCATTGACTGAACCATACTCTGACAATATAAGTTTTGTTCTTAATGAAAATTATTGGGTCTTTTAGGGTTTAGGGTTTCGGGTTTCGGGTTTGGGGTTTAGGGCTTAGGGTTTAGGGTTTAGGGTTTAGGGTTTACGGGTTTTAGGGTTTAGGGTTTAGGGTTTAGGGTTTAGGGTTTAGGGTTTTGGGTTTTAGGTTCAGGGTTTAGGGTTTAGGGTGTAGGGTTTAGGGTTTAGGGTTTAGGGTTTACGGGTTTTAGGGTTTAGGGTTTAGGGTTTAGGGTTTAGGGTTTTGGGTTTAGGGTTTTAGGTTCAGGGTTTAGGGTTTAGGGTGTAGGGGTTAGGGTTTAAATATGAGATCAATTAAGAAAGATATTTCCCCATACTTCAGACGATGCGATGCATACTAAAGTGATTTATAAAAGATGAATGTGATCGTCGAGGGAGTAAGACGGTCATATTAATGATACCCCTAAAGTAAAGAAATAGCTAAGTTCCTAGCCCTTTTTACAGTTCCAATAGAAAAGATAGAATAGTCGGCCAGTATTCATACCGAACGCTTTCAGAGTTATTCAGGCGGTGTTAAACATGCCATATGAGTTTTATCATATTAAAACTCATATGGGGCCCTAAAAAAACGAGATTCGCCGCCACTACAGGACCCCACCTCAGAAACCCTAACCGATCTAGAGGGGAGTGTTGTAAGCGACGGGAAATCCACTGCCGTCGTCACTGCTCATCACCGTCACCGCACTTTACCGTCCTCTACCTCATATGCCAAGACCGAAGGTATGGCCACTGCATTTCTCTTCTCCATCACTCTCTCTCTCCAATTGATCTTCTACATCCACCACTTGTTTATACCTAAAGGAAGTCAAGCACCCACTGATCTACTACTCTAGTTGATTTTATCATGATTCCTATTTAGATTACTCAAAAAGGCTTATATATTTGAACGCATGGATGTGAAAAGAAACAATTATTTCAACATTCACAAAGTTAGGGAAAGGCCAAACAAAAAAGGGGGAGAAATTTTGCTTCTTTGTTATTATGTATAGATTACACCAAGCAATCTGCTCAATATTTCAATTTCAATTTATAATTTGATTATTTAGACCATTGACTGAACCATACTCTAACAATATAAGTTTT
>CM039600.1:21928583-21931083 GCA_022457205.1 Saccharum spontaneum | reverse complement strand
CGAGATTCGCCGCCAATATAGGACCCCACCTCAGAAACCCTAACCGATCTAGAGGGCAGTGTTGTAAGCGACGGGAAGTCCACCGCCGTCGTCACTGCTCATCATCGTCACCGCACTTCACCGTCCTCTACCTCATCTGCCACGACCGAAGGTATGGCCACTGCATTTCTCTTCTCCATCACTCTCTCTCTCTCTCCAGTTGATGTTCTACATCCACCACTTGTTTATACCTAAAGGAAGTCAAGCACCCACTGATCTACTACTCTAGTTGATTTTATCATGATTCCTATTTGAACGCATGGATGTGAAAAGAAACAATTATTTCAACATTCACAAAGTTAGGGAAAGGCCAAACAAAAAAAGGGGGAGAAAGTTTTCCTCTTTGTTATTATGTATAGATTACACCAAGCAATCTGCTCAAGATTTCAATTTCAATTTCAATTTATAATTTGATTATTTAGACCATTGACTGAACCATACTCTAACAATATAAGTTTTGTTCTTAAAGAAAATTATTGGGTCTTTTAGGGTTTAGGGTTTAGGGTTTCGGGTTTGGGGTTTAGGGTTTAGGGTTTAGGGTTTAGGGGTTTTAGGGTTTAGGGTTTAGGGTTTAGGGTTTAGAGTTTAGGGTTTTGGGTTTAGGGTTTAGGGTTTAGGGTTTTGGGTTTAGGGTTTAGGGTTTCGGGTTTAGTGTTTAGGGTTTAGGTTTAGGGTTTAGGGTTTTGGGTTTTGGGTTTAGGGTATAAGGTTTAGGGTTTAGGGTTTAGGGTTTCGGGTTTAGGGTTTAGGGTTTAAATATGAGATCAATTAAGAAAGATATTGCCCCATACTTCAGACAACGCGATGCATACTAAAGTGATCTATAAAAGATGAATGTGATCGTCGAGGGAGAAAGACGGTCATAATAATGATAGCCCTAAAGTAAAGAAAGAGCTAAATTCCTAGACCTTTTTCCAGTTCCAATAGAAAGATAGAATCATCGGCCAGTATTTATACTGGACGCTTTCAGAGTTATTAAGGCGGTGCTAAACGCGCTGTATGAGTTTTATTATATTAAAACTCATATGGCGCCCTAAAAAACGAGATTCACCGCCACTATAGGACCCCACCTCAGAAACCGTAACCAATCTAGAGGGGAGTGTTGTAAGCGACGGGAAGTCCACCGCCGTCGTCACTGCTCATCACCGTCACCGCACTTCACCGTCCTCTACCTCATCTGCCACGACCGAAGGTATGGCCACTGCATTTCTCTTCTCCATCACTCTCTGTCTCTCCAGTTGATGTTCTACATCCACCACATGTTTATACCTAAAGGAAGTCAAGCACCCACTCATCTACTACTCTAGTTGATTTTATCATGAATCCTATTTAGATTACTCAAAAAGGCTTATATATTTGAACGCATGGATGTGAAAAGAAACAATTATTTCAACATTCACGAAGTTATGGAAAGGCCAAACAAAAAAAGGGGGAGAAATTTTGCCTCTTTGTTATTATGTATAGATTATACCAAGCAATCTGCTCAAGATTTCAATTTCAATTTATAGTTTGATTATTTAGACCGTTGACTGAACCATACTCTAACAATATAAGTTTTTTTCTTAATGAAAATTATTGGGTCTTTTAGGGTTTAGGGTTTAGGGATTTGGTTTAGGGTTTAGGGTTTGGGGTTTAGGGTTTAGGGTTTAGGGTTTATGGTTTAGGGTTTAGGGTACTCAAAAAGGCTTATATATTTGAACAAATGGATGTGAAAAGAAACAATTATTTCAACATTCACAAGGTTAGGGAAAGGCCAAACAAAAAAAGGGGGAGAAATTTTGCCTCGTTGTTATTATGTATAGATTACACCAAGCAATCTGCTCAAGATTTCAATTTCAATTTATAATTTGATTATTTAGACCATTGACTGAACCATACTCTAACAATATAAGTTTTGTTCTTAATGAAAATTATTGGGTCTTTTAGGGTTTAGGGTTTAGGGTTTTGAGTTTGGGGTTTAGGGCTTAGGGTTTAGGGTTTAGGGTTTAGGGTTTAGGGTTTAGGGGTTTTAGGGTTTAGGGTTTAGGGTTTAGGGTTTAGGGTTTTGGGTTTTAGGTTTAGGGTTTGGGGTTTAGGGTTTAGGGTTTAAATATGAGATCAATTAAGAAAGATATTTCCCCATACTTCAGACGATGCGATGCATACTAAAGTGATTTATAAAAGATGAATGTGATCGTCGAGGGAGTAAGACGGTCATATTAATGATACCCCTAAAGTAAAGAAATAGCTAAATTCCTAGCCCTTTTTACAGTTCCAATAGAAAGATAGAATAGTCGGCCAGTATTCATACCGCACGCTTTCAGAGTTATTCAGGCGGTGTTAAACGCGCCATATGAGTTTTATCATATTAAAACTCATATGGCGCCCTAAAAAAACGAGATTCGCCGCCGCTACAGGACCCCACCTCAGAAACCCTAACCGATCTAGAGGGGAGTGTTGTAAGCGACGGGAAGTCCACCGC
>CM039600.1:21913583-21921083 GCA_022457205.1 Saccharum spontaneum | reverse complement strand
TTAGGGTTTAGGGTTTAGGGTTTAGGGTTTAGGGTTTAGGGGTTTTAGGGTTTAGGGTTTATGGTTTAGGGTTTAGGGTTTAGGGGTTTTAGGGTTTAGGGTTTAGGGTTTAGGGTTTAGGGTTTAGGGTTTAAATATGAGATCAATTAAGAAAGATATTTCCCCATACTTCAGACGATGCAATGCATACTAAAGTGATTTATAAAAGATGAATGTGATCGTCGAGGGAGTAAGACGGTCATATTAATGATACCCCTAAAGTAAAGAAATAGCTAAATTCCTAGCCCTTTTTACAGTTCCAATAGAAAGATAGAATATGCCACACCCGGTTTTCTAAAGAACAAAACCAGGCTAATCATATGTGTGCCCAGGAAGTCCACACATATGCCAGAATGAAAAAGTATCAGAAACAATGTTATTATATAACGTATACATAGCTATATTAACACTTACATCAGAGTATCGCGGAACGGTGACTAAACTTCAGGCTCCATTCTTCTCAGGGACGGCTGACTGGGGGTAACATATGCCTAGCACCTCTACTAGTCTTCTAGAAACTCCACTACACCTTTGTCCTTCGTCCGAGTAGCATCTTACTACACACTGGAGTGTGGGGGAAATAGCAAGAGTGAGTCCATGTCGAACTCAACAAGTATAACATAGGGTTCATGAGGCTCAAAAAGGCTAGACACTGTTTGACTACGTTTAGCTTTTATTTATCATATAATTAGCAATTGAGTAGCATCAAGGTAATCCAAATCCCATTAATGAATCAATGATCAATTGTAATAAGAATAATGAATAGCATTAACATGAGCATAATAATAACAACAGTAATTAAGCATGATATAACAATGGTGATCATCTATCTGTAAATGTTCCAAGGCCGCTCGTATCTGTGAGCACGGCTAGTATACCAGTTTTTAACTCTGCGCAGAGGTGTACACTTTCACTGTGAGTCATGATTTCCATATGCTAAGGGGTCATGAATCCCTAAACACAAGAAACCATATAAAGCCATTCAAAAGTTCGTCTAACAAGTTAGGGCCATTAGATTCACTCGGCAGGCAGATGTAGAACCCCCCTTCCCAGTGGCACAACAACCGCAGCCTGTACACACTAGGCCAGGGGCTCGCACTACACCCAACGTGTCAAGCCATTCTTACGCCATTTAAGGTAACCACTAACAAGCTAGAAAAGGTCTCTTGAACAACTAAAGCCAGAGCCATATAGCCCTCACAGCTGTACTGTATGTCCCGGATGATCACGTACAGATAAGTCCTTATGGAGAGAAACCAGAGCAGCAATATAACCCCTTGCTCTAGCCCCCTTTTCAACAGTAATAAAATCATCTTAATGGTTGATTGCTTAATCCATTAATCAAATTACAAGATCATTGTTCATAATTAAGCACTAGCAATAGCTACCCAAATGCACAACCCATAGGTGACAAGGAAACAAGATATCAATAGCTAAGTTATAATCTCTATGGTTGTCAAGGAGGACACATGCATATGTATGATAATTTCAGTGAATAGGACAACAAGGATAGTCCCATGTTATACTTGCCTTGATCAAAGTTCTCCGATAGATACTGCTGGTCCGGCTCAAAATAATACTCCTAATCGTCGTAGTACTGCTCACCATCTAAATTCGATCACCAAGCATCAACATACAAACATTCCGAGCAAACATACACGAAGCAAACAAAAGATACAATTAGAACAGTACCCCAACAGTAGAAAAACATTTAGGCAAGCTTACAAAACTATTCTACACGTTACTACAATCACACAAACGTAAAGATCACGAAATTCGGATTTAAAACGTGAAAGTTATGAATTTTCTAAGATTTCCTATAGATAAATAATTACTTTAATATAAACTCGAAAATTAAATTTTCCAAACCTACTGTACAACTACACTAACATGTAAAGCTCACAAATACAAAACTAACGCAACTTGAACGGGTCAAATCGGAGTTAAAACGTAGAAGATATGGTCTAAATAAGAATGTATGTGTATACGTATTTCTACTGTATTTCGGGATTTGTTTTACTAAAGAAAAACGGCAATAAAGTGTTGGTGATGTCGAGATGATGTCATCATGCTAACAAGAGTTCAATGGCCATGATTTGCATCTAATAAACAATTTATAAATAAAAACACATTAATGCGAATATTAATCGAGTTAACATTTTAAGAAAGTGCCGACGCATGAACCTATGTCATTTTAAATTTAAAGGAGCATGACATAAACATTAATTATTCCAATTAAATATTTATAATTTATATAACCTGACACATATTCCAGCACTATCCGAATCATCCCATGTTTTATATTTAAAATAAACAAATTATAATCAAGAACCATCTAATACTAATCGAGTTAAAGCTAATCATATTTTATTTGATAAACTTATCTCATATTACTTAAGCTATTTAAACTTTACTTTGCGAAAGAAATAAACATGGAAGAGCATCTAAGTAGAATTTACCACAAATGCAACGTGTTTACCTGATAAAGTTAAGATTAAAAGAAAACATTTATGTGAGCAATTAACTATACTAATATTTGTATATAAAACACTGGAGTATAAAATCTATTTGATTTTAATGGTAAAACTAGTTGTACGCTAATTAATCAAGTTAACATTCAACTATATACAGAAAAATATGTAACACGAAAAACGTCGACACTAACATGCAAATCATGACACTACTAGCGCAGCGCAACCAGATTGAACTACAACGGAATTTAGATGTGAAAATAGTAAACGATAGAAGGTGGATAGACCAAAGTGCTTACAAGAAATTAGATGTTGCGGGCAGATATTCTCCCATTGGCCCGAGACAATATGATTTGTCCATCAAACAACATCTTGTCAGGGAACTTGATTGTGGAGAAGGTTGAGGATGTCAAATCCAAAACAAGAATGGATGTGAAAGAATAATTGGTTTGTTCTTCCTTTTGATGTCATCACAGTACTCTCGAGCTAGCATATTGACCTTCCTTTGGTCCACCCCCAACTGGCATATATCAGCCTTCAAGAAAAATATATCAGCACATTGCATGCAAGGGTAGAAAATCTGGGCAGCAGTCAAGTCGTCTAACTCACTTCTGCCCATAATCTGGCAGCATCTCGTTATCCTTTTGACGTTGTTTTTTCGGGCAATGTCCATCACAATTGGCCAGTACTCATGTGCGCGGTTCTTGATCTCCTCGGAGGACCACAGGAACTCCACCCCGTCGAGGTTCATCCCAGCCGCTTTCCAAATCTCGATCATGTAGCGCCCGACCGTCTGGATTTTCTTCAGGTCGCCTCCCATCTTGTTGTTGAGCTGCGCGAACCAGTCGGCGATCCAAATTTTCACCTTGCACCCGGCCCGGATCATCTTGTTCACGTTAATGGTTTTCACAATGCCCTGAGCGATGTGCATGCGTCCGGAGGGCTCGAAGCCGTCGTAGCAGATGGGGACGGGCTTCTTCTCAAACAGGTTCCTGAGCTCGTGTCACACCCAATTTTAAGGACAAAAATAGGATGCATAAAGTACTCATGTGCGCCCTAGGTCATGATCGCACACATAAGCAGACAAATTACATAGTATCATCACAGTGCTTATTACATAGCGAATAAATACTTAAGACATAGTCTTGAACGATAAATAATAATATCTAATAATAATCTCCAGCGGAAACTCCACACAGGGACACGGTTGACTGGTTGACACCAAGACTAGTACTCATTATGATAATCTTCATCATAATCTTCATCTGTTATGGTGGAAATAGCAAGAGTGAGTCCATGTCGAACTCAACAAATATAACACAGGGTTCATGAGGCTCAAATGGCTAGACACTGTTTAACTGCGGTTAGCTTTTAATCTTATAACTTTCATTTGAGTAGCATCAAGATAAACCACTTCCCATTAAAGAACCAATGATCAATTGCAATAATGATAACGAATAACATTAACAAAAGCATAACATTAATCAACAATAATTAAACATAGTATAACAATGGTGATCATCTATCTGTAGATGTTCCAAGGCCGCTCGTATCCGTGAGCACGGCTAGTATACCAGTTTTTAACTCTGCGCAGAGGTGTACACTTTCACTGTGAGTCATGATTTCCAAATGAGTGGGGAGATCAAGCCCAAACACCCAAAAACCATATAAAGCCACTCAAGAGTTCGTCTAACAAGTTAGGGCCATTAGATTCACTCGACAGGCAGATGTAGAACCCCCCTTCCCTGTGGCACAACAACCGCAGCCTATACACACTAGGCCAGGGGCTCGCACTACACCCAACGTGGCAAGCCATTCTTACGCCATTTAAGGTAACCACTAACAAGCTAGAAAAGGTCTCTTGAACAACTAAAGCCAGAGCCATATAGCCCTCACAGCTGTACTGTATATCCCGGATGATCACGTACAGATAAGTACTTACGGAGAGTAACTAGAGCACCAAAAATAACACACAGGCTCTAGCCCCCTTTTAACAAAAATTAAACCATCTTAAAGATTGATTGCTTGATCCATTAATCATATTGCAAGATCATTGTTCTTAATTTAAGCACTAGCCATAGCTACCCATATGCATTCCCAAGGTTGACAAGGAATCAAGATAACAATCACTAAGTTATAATCTCTAAGGTTGTCAAGGTAAGCACATGCATATGTATAATAATTCAATGAATAGGTAACAAGGATAGTGCTATGTTATACTTGCCTTGATCAAAGCTCTCCAAATAATACTGCTGACTTGGCTCAAAGTAATACTCCGAATCGTCCAAATACTGCTCACCTTCTATACTCGAGCATCAATCAACAACATACATGCATCCAATCAAACATACACGAAGCAAACAAATAGATATAATTAGAACAGTACACCAACAGTAACAAAACAGTAATAAAAGTTTATAAAACTCTTCTACATGCTTCCACGATCACACAGACGCAAAGATCACCAAAATCGGAGTTAAAACGTGAAAGTTATGAATTTTCTAAGATTTCCTATAGGTAAATAAATACTTAATTATAAACTCGAAAAATAAACTATCAAAACTAACTGTAAAAGTACACTAACATGTAGAGTTCGCAAATACGAACCTAACGCAATTTGAACGGATCAAATCGGAGTTAAAACAAAGATTTTATGACTAAAACAATCCTAGTGGCAAAACTGTAAATTGCTGAAAATGTATTTTTGATTTAACCGGATGAAAATACGCTTTCAAAATGTGAAAACGCAATTCCCGGAATACGCCAAAGACCGCGGGTTGATTCCCAGAAAATGCAGGGGCTCTTTAACAAATCTACCACCGAAAGGGTATGATCTAATCTCGGCCATCGGTGCTAGATCGGACGGCTAAGATTCACCAGCAACTCTACAGTGCAAAGTCCGGTCATCCTCCTCCAATCCGGCCACCGGCTCCTCCGTTACCGCCATGGCCACCTCGCCGGACTTCTTCGGCTGTGTCGTTCCCGACCGCTACTCGCCCCGCAATCAACACCAATCGGTGGAGAAACTCCACGCGATCTCATCTACTCGGTAAAAACTAACCACGGTAGCCCAAGCTCTACACGCGACGAGAAGAGGGCGGCGGCGCCATTGCCGACCGGAGGCAAGCTTCAAAACCTCGATTCAACGCTTCTCTACATCAAAGAAGGGCACGGGAAGAAAGAGGAGGAGATAGCGATCTCACCAACACGAAGAAAAAGAGCCCGCACCGTCCCACAAGCTCCACCGACGACCAACCGAACCCGCCAATCACCTAAACCCTAAACCTCCGATTACTTGCGGTAGCGATCTCGTTTTAGATGAAAAACGGAAAATAGAAGGTCCCCTCTTCCTATTTATAGCCTCAAAACCGAAATCGGGTAAGACTCCCTAGCTAACACGGCAAGAAATCGATGTCGGCTTTATCGTGTCCGGGTCGGCTACGGGAGGTTGAAGACAACCGACAGCCGGGTCCACCGGTCAGCGGCTCAAGAGAGGGGGAAACAGCTGCTGCGGCACTGGGCCGACTTGGGCCGCGCGGGCTGCGTCGCTGGGCCGGTTCGGGCGCAAGGAAGCAGACCGACTACGAAGAAAAACAGGCCGGCGATCACTGGGCCGCTGGCCTATCAGGTAAGTTTCTGTCTTCTTTTTTTCTTTATTTATTTTCCAAAACTTATTTCAAATAGAAATTTTCTAATCAAAGCAAAACAAAATAAATGCACACCACAAAATAAATTAAGTGCAACAGCATGAATGCAACACCAACATATTTTATTATTATTTTAAATTGGCCATTATTTATTATCTAAATTATTCCAATTTTGTTATCTCTAAAATTTGGGTGTTACAAATTCTACCCCCCTTAAAAGAATCTCGTCCTCGAGATTGGACTGCTTACTCAAACAACTGCGGATATGATTTCCTCAATTCATCCTCTCTTTCCCAAGTTGTCTCTGCCTCTGAATATCGATTCCACTTTACTTTACACATCTTAATAATCCGACTTCGAGTAACCCTCTCAGTAGTCTCTAAAATCTTAATTGGAAACTCTTCATATGTAAGATCCTCCTTAACAGTCAACTCTTCTAAAGGTATCTGCTCCTCAGGCACCCGCAAACACTTTTTAAGTTGTGAAACATGAAACACATCATGCACCCCAGATAAATTCTCAGGCAACTCTAATTGGTAAGCAACTTCCCCACGTCTAGCAATAACTTTAAATGGTCCAACATACCTTGGTGCTAGTTTACCTTTCATGTTAAATCTCTTCACACTTCTCATAGGTGACACCTTCAATTAAACATAATCACCTACTTCAAAAACTAGATCTCTTCTCCTATTATCAGCATAACTCTTCTGACGAGACTGTGCCACTCTCAAATTCTCACGAATCACTCGTACTTGATCTTCTGCGTTTCTAAGAACATCTGTACCAAACACCTGAGATTCACCTGTCTGATCCAAAACAATGGAGTTCTACACTTACGTCCATACAAAGCTTCAAACGGTGCCATCTTAAGACTCTGTTGATAACTATTATTGTAAGAAAATTCTGCATAAGGCAAACTCTTATCCCAACTAGTTCCATATTGCAATGCACAGGCTCTCAACATATCCTCTAATACTGGTTGGTCCTTTCAGTCTGTCCATCTGTCTGTGGATGATATGCTGTACTAAAATTCAATTTAGTTCCTAAAGATTCATGCACAGCTTGCCAAAAGTGCGATGTAAACTGCGTACCTTGATCAGACACAATCTTCTTTGGTACTCCATGCAAACATACTATTCTTTCCATATACAAGGTAGCTAATTGTACTCCCGTGTATTTAGTCTTGACTGGTATAAAATGAGCAACTTTAGTCAACCTATCCACTATCACCCAAATAGAATCATAACCTCTCTGAGTACGCGGTAACCCCACTATAAAGTCCATACCAACTTCCTCCCACTTCCATTCAGGGATTTTCATTGATTGCAACAATCCAGCAGGTC